>ML285664.1:0-50954 GCA_005239495.1 Nicotiana undulata
TCTCAGCTTCAGCAGCTTCGAGGGCAACCTTCAAAGGTGCGACTGACTCCTCCAGATTCTGGGTGTTCACCAAAGCTTCACGAAGATCTTCTTGGACTTGGGAAAGATTACGCACGAGTTCTCCAGAGTATTCTTCTTTTTGTCCCAGTAAGTCCTTCAAATATCGGACCTCTTCCGTGGCTTTTGACAGTTGTTCGGCAAAAGAAGATTCAAGAACATCTTTATCTTTATGAGCTTGACTGGAAGAAGCCCTCTCCACCGCTAACTCTCCTTTGACAATCTTCAGCTGCTCGTTTAAGGTATCTCTCTCATCTTCCAAAGCTTCCATCTCTATTTGAAGACTTTCATACTGTGCTTTAAAATCGTCCAGCCCACGCATCACTTGCAACTCTTATTCATAATTAGAGATTCTCTTCATAAGCTCCAAACCAATAAGATGTGTCTGCAAAAACAGTAAAATAATTAAAAATGTTAAACTATTAATTAAAACAACATATGTGCAAAATATTAAGTATATACCTTCAAGGAATTATGCACCACCTCATTAGCCTAAGTGACAGATGCATAACTGTCGAGTTTGGCTCTTTCCTCAGGGCTAATTAAGGGCTTGAGCCACATTTCCGGCTCACCAGTTCTAATCTTCTTAAAGAGGCTACCACCAGCTGGAACCTCAATCATGGCCCTTCTCATCCCCCTGCTGAAAGACCCTTCTTCTATAATAGAAGGCATGGAAGCAGGGACTGAAGGGGCAGCAGAAGAGATAGAAGGGCCGGGAGCCAAAAGAGTCGCGGGCACATCAATAGAGACGGAAGAAGGGGAAACTGAAGAGGTAATAGGAATTGAAGAAGAAACAACATCAGTAACCTGGGGAGCAGAAACAGCAGCAAAATGCGGGTAGATGGTAGCTAAAGGAATATCATCAGGGCCCATTTCAAACCCTTCATGAAATAGACGCTCAACGGGATCTCGAGATGGAGATTGAGATTGGTCTCGAGAAGAAGAAGGCATGATGGCCAACACGTAAGAAAGAGGCGCGGGAGTAGACTCGTCGTCCGAAATTACCCGCCTTCTTCTCACCCGGTGCACTAAAGCACCCTCTTCTTCACCCTCATCTTCCCCTCCAGAGCGGGAATCCAGGGTTTTCCTTTTCGAAGCACTAGTCAGAATACTCTGAGCATGGGACAAAGACATCCTTGGAAGTAATGAAGATGCCCCACAGGTAGAAAACCCTATCAGAAAAAGGAAAAGAGTTAATAAAAAAAAAAAGAAACTCAAGCAAGGAAAGGAATGAGAGAAACTCTACTTACCATGGGTCTTAACAATCCACTTGTACTTTCCCGAAAAGTACTTCCAGGATCTTTCCTCGGCAGGAGCAGCATTCAACATTCTTCCTACCCAACCACGGATGTCGGAGACATTCTCGACAACATTCATAGTTGCTGTAAATAAGAAGAAAACAGATACGGTGTTATAAACACAAAGTCAATTTTATTACAAATAAAACAGGTGCGAATCAAAGTACTTACGTGCACGATTCCACTTCTCAGGGAAGGGAAGATTATTCTCACCCACTAAAACAGCAGTGGGAACAGCCACGTACCTAAGGTACCAACCTCTGTCTTTATCATCGCCGGGGGTTACTAGAACCCTCTTGCTCCGGGCAACAAGAGTAAAAACCCCTTGGCGCAATAAAGCAGGAGAATATAAATGCAGAAGATGATGAAGTGTAAAAGAAACGGAACCCTTTGAAGCCAGGACTCTCAAACAGGAAACAACACACCATACTAGGGGACCAATTTGTCCTAAACAAATATTAAAGAAGCGACAAAACTCTATGATCACAGGATCAACAGGAGGCTGAAATCCTAATATGAAAGGGTAAGTGAAGACGTAAGAAAAACCCGTTTTAAAAGACGTAATCCTTTGAGTACTACTTGGCACAAGGACAGGAACATTAGACTCCCAAAAACACTCACTACGAACAACGGGAATGTGACCTACAGTAATGATAGTAGCGTATTTCTCAATGCTATCCAGAGAATGAGCTTGTTCGGTAATAGGAGAATTTACTTCTGGAAAGATTATCTCCGAAGGAATGATTTCATCAACTCTGGGTTCATGAAAGTCATCCTTGCTCCTAGAAATAGAATGAGAAGATCTACCTCTCGGAGAAAACAACGACCTAGCAGAGGAAGGAGAAGAAGAACCTCTAATAGAGGTACGTCCTAGGCTCCTTAATCGGCCACCTCTTCGACTCCTAGTCAGAGCAGAATAAGAAGCCAGAGCTTCAACATCAATAAATTTTTCAGGTTGTCCTGAGGAAGACATATTTATAAAATCTAAGAAGAAATTCTTTCACAAAGAGAAGATTAAGTTATAGAAGTTTTTCGTGCTAAGGAAGAAAGGAAGAAGACTATTTATACTTAATGGAAACCGTCGAAACTTGGAAAGGCAATGATGGAAGGTCATAATCAAAACTGGGGACTGATGCAGCCGCAAAAAGCCCTAAAAGGCGCCGGGTCGTTTCAGAACCAATCAGAAACGAGCACGTGGAAGAAGCATTAAATGGAAGTGATGTGAGATGCATGCGCCCATAAAAGAATACAAGGTTTCGAGGTAAAACGGCGGCAAAATATTCCCGCCATAAATGAACATCCACTTACCAAGTATTATACGCTCAATACATGGCAAGTGGGGGGACTATCTGTATTGGTAAAAAATATAGCCTCATACGTGTACAAATTTTGGATGGCTCAGCCAACCAGATGGACTAAGTAGAACATCACACGTGGACACGGGATAAAGAGATACGATCAATTCAAGAAATTAGCCACAGAAAGATCATCAAAGAAGAAGAGGCACGGTCACAACGAATCCGGGCACAATAATGGGCCGATCCAAAGATCAACAATCAATGTCTAGTACGTTATGTAACTCCTAAAATAACAGTTACTATTTATCATTGTAACGCCTCATAAATGCAATAATTAAGCATTAAATAGGCTATTATGACAGAAATACAAACGTTGTACTAGGAGAATATCCCTATAAAAGGGACATGAAATGTAGGAAAAGGGGATCATCTGATTTGGGGGACTAAAAAGCTATTTTTATTCTTTTGCTCTCAAAATTATTGCTATTCACTCTTTATTTGGTTAATTCGATTATCAGTAACCCGAGTTTTTCCTAAATTAAGCTTTAGTCAAAAGAATTCATTTTTTGGTTAAACAGTACCGCCAAGACTTGGTGGAGGATTTTTGCTTGACCAGGCCAGTTGGATCTTCGCCGTTGTCTTTGGCTCAGTTCTCCGAGTTGTTCTCTGAGACGTTTCTACCAGTTACGCAGAGTGATGATCTTTGGAGGCAGTTTCAGCGCCTTCAGCAGGGATCTATGACTGTTACACAATATGAGACCAGGTTTATCACTTTGGCCCGACATGCTATCATGATACTCCCCACAGACCGAGAGAAAGTGAGGAGGTTTATCGAAGGGCTAGCTCAGCCTATTATACTTCAGATGGCCAGAGAGTCAGGTACAGATATTTCATTCCAGGAGGCGGCCAATGTGGCCAGACGTATTGAGATGGTCTTGTCACAGGGCAATGGTCAGGAGTCTGACAAGAGACCTCGTCATTTCAGCCGATTCAGTGGTGCCTCGTCTGGAGGCAGAGATTCTTTTGGCAGAGGTCATCCTCCTAGACCATACCAGTCGGCACTTCAGGTATCCCGCAGTGCACCAGCTCCTATCAGTGCACGTCATTTCTGTTATATATTATTGAATTGCACAGGTGCTTATTGTTTGTCGTGTAATAGCCTCGTCACTACTTCGCCGAGGTTAGGCTCGGCACTTACTCAGTACATGGGGTCGGTTGTACTGATGCTACACCTGCACTTCTTTATGTTGTGCAGATTACAGTACCGGACCCGGTGGGCACTGATCAAGGGAGTATCCTTCAGTCCACAGGTGACACCGAGGTAGTCCTGCAGGCGTCCGCAGGCCCTGGCATCACCACCTTTATCTTTCCATTTTCCTGTCTTTTCTTGTATTTTTGAGACAATAGCTCTTTGTTTATTCATACCGATATTTGTAGTAAATCATAGACAGTCCGTGAAAACTGTGGCACCAGATTTAGGGGGAATTAATACAAAGGATTTGTGTAATACTGTTTAATCAAGCTGTTAGATTTCATTTCCTCCGCACTTTGATGTCTTATTATTATGTTTCACTATTAAATTACTAAGTAATAAGGGAATAGATTAGAATGATTGGTAACGTTGGCTTGTCTATCGGGTTTCAACGTTAGACGCCATCACGATCCCGACATTGGGATTTCGGGTCGTGACATCCAATCTCAAGGTTCAAACTCAAAATCTCTAGTCAAAAATAAAACAATCCCATCCAACCCTACATGTCTGCATCCAATATAAAAGTTTGGTGATTAGTGAGGGTTTAAAAAGAGTTTTGCGACAATTAACTCTGTTTGGATCATTGTTCTCTGTCGTTTTATAATGTATCGTATTGTATTATACTGTATTGTTTTATGAATATAATGTTTGAATAAATTGTATTGTTTGTTGTTGTTAAATAATATTTTGTTGTTTGGTTTGACTGTATCGTACTGTACTGTAACTAATAAGTTTACTAAAATACCCTCAATTATTTTAAATATTTAATTTATCAAGAATTACACATAAAAATTATTTAAGAAAACTCATTTCTACTAATTTATCACTAATTATGTCTTATATATAAATTAAGCAACTAAATTCATGCAAATTTTGTCGAAAATAGTTGAACAAGTTAATAATATTAAAAATAATAATAAGTACATTATATTCATAATTAGATCATAATAATAAATTTTTTAATAAGAAATATTAAGTAGACTCCATTCAGACAAAAGTAACACAAAACCTTTACCTGAAGAGTAAGGAGAAGCGGGAGAAGAACAAAACGAATTTTTCACATATGTAGGTTATTATATAGGTTATATTTGGGATGTTGTCTTTGAGAATCTATATAGGTTATTAGACTTCACATACAATTCTATTATAGAATTATATGAGAAAGAGATTTCGCTATTATTTAAAATAAAAAAAGGTAAAGGGTAGAACAGAATTATAAAGTAATAAGTTAGGGTATAATTAGAAAGAAAAATAGGAAACAATCCCACCAAATCAAATCGGTTTCAAAAAATAGGACTTTTCATTGTTCCAAAACAGTGAATTTAACAATATAATGCAACCAATTTTAACTAAACAATCAAAACAAATATTGTTCTGAGAAAACAATACAATACGACACAATGAGTAACAATCATCCAAACAAACCGTAAATCGCTATAAAAAAAGACGGTTTGACAATCAGAATCGTTGAGAGATCAATGGATTTAAACATCGAAGTCGCGGCAATTACCAACTGCTGCTAAAATATATTACATAGCTTATAGTATTAAAGTAGAGATTCAGTTAATTATACAAAGGAACTTAGAGGCTTCATCAAAGCATGACACAGCATTCACAAGTGTGAAAGCAAACTTCCTACAAGAATGTAACATCCTCTAGGTACGTCATTAAACTGTATTTACCTTTCATGGAGTCATTCTTCTATTGAGAAAATGAACCACTATTTGGCATTCACATAAAAGCAATAAGATATGCTATCACACTATCAGAAATTACAAAACTCATTAAAATCATACAGTGTTCTTCAGCTACAATCTCAACATAGAAGAATTAAAGACAATTATTTCAACTAACCTCTCCAGCCACCAGCTTTTAAAGGGTAAAGAGAGTTATTACAAGGCACCCATTGATCACGCCAACGCCGCAATATATTCATTTTTTTCTAATATTTTGCTTGTATTTGTTTTAAACCGCTGAAAAAACCTACTAATTTATTACTATTTCTTAATTATTTTAATATTTTATAATTACGACTATTTTGTACCTGATTGAAATAGCATATATAATATTTTTTTTAATCCATCAACACACTCACAAACATTAATAATAATAGTCATATCAATTTGCTTTAGGTTCGTTTTGTCTGACTATCGCTTTTACTTATGTTTCCTTCCGGTAGCCGAGGGTCTTTTCGAAACAGCATCTCTATCCGCATAAGGTAGGGGTAAGGTCTGCGTACATACTACTCTCCCCGAACCCCACTTGCAAGAATATACTAGGTATATTGTTGTTGTTGAAAGTCAGATCAATCAATACTCTAATTTTAAAAATGTAAATCTTGTTCAAACATAAATTCATCGTCGAATATCATTACAGAAAGTGTAATTCTAATCCTGCTAGAAAGTACTAAGGTATCAATTCACTTGTTTAGACGATATCTATTAAGACCCGAGAGGGTGGCGCCGCAAGCTTCCGTCGGAATTCTGTGTATATATGTGTATATGTATAAGATATCGTCTAAATAAAGCAATTGCCACCCTGAGTAACATATGATGCTAAGATGCCAATGGCAAGGGACCAGAATTTTCACCCTTGTGGCGAGGGATAAAACCCCCTTGACACCAGTTTCAAAACATTTTTGGCTTGCTGCATCACAATAAACTCTGTCCTTGTATATGTAAATGTAATCCATTCTCTTTATTTTTCTTTCTTTGAATATTATTGACTATCTCTCGTCATTAGTTAACTTTTACTACTACTTTTTTTGGTCTCTTAGAAGTATTTGTTTTTTCCATACAAATGTTTAAATTACATTTCCTTTTCCAAATGTTCTCTCTCATCACAACTCAGAACAAAAGCTCTCGCCCATAGACCATCTTCCCATCCCCTTTGACAGTTGCCACTGTCATCCTCCAGCAGCCAATTGAGAGGCTCTTATTCTTAGTCTCTCTTTGCTGGTTTCTCTGGGTAATTTCCTACTAAGTGTTTCCTGAATTTTCTTCTTGATATAGCTTGATCCACAAAGTCAATTTGCTATATTTAAAAGTCACCTGTAGAGGTTGATTGACTCTTGAGGGCCAATAGATTTTAATAGAATGTTACTAAACATCATTTGGCCACAAGTCATGAATCTTAATTTACCTAAGTTTGGTGGCTATTGTGAAATAAAAAGCTATATTTTGTTGGAACTTAGAACTGCTCAGTATGTTTGTTTTTGTTTATTCATGGTCATATTGTCTTGTCAGGGAAATAAATAATTATGTCCAATTGATTATAGTAGCATTTTGTTAATTGGAAGATATTGTCAACTGCCATAAAATGGAATAAGTTGTTGTCTTTCTAAGTTTTTCATGTAGAACACAATTTATGATATTAGTAATGTTATTGAATGCCTCTTGCAGAAATGTAGGGTAAGGTTGCGTACGAAAGACCTTTGTGGTCCGGCCCTTCTCCGGATCCCGCGCATAGCGGAAGCTTAGTGCACCGGGTTGCCCTTTAGTAATGTTGTTGAAAGTTTAATGCTTTGC
The DNA here is from genome assembly GCA_005239495.1 of Nicotiana undulata. Taxonomy (NCBI): domain Eukaryota; kingdom Viridiplantae; phylum Streptophyta; class Magnoliopsida; order Solanales; family Solanaceae; genus Nicotiana; species Nicotiana undulata. Next base: position 7,433 of record ML285664.1, read on the forward strand.
GCCGAGTTGTCATAATTATACTATATTTTTTCATTCGATCTATTCTGTCTATATAAATTGAAAGATGAATGACCCAACCGAAGCCCAAAGTTGATCAAACCGGCCAAATGTTTATCCTATTTGGACCGTGTAAAAAGTACCACGTTTACCTTCAAAATAATATGGCACTCGCAATCTTTAAATTTTGGATCCGCCTATGCTTGTTCATGAACACAGAACTAGGCAGCAGCTGAAGTGCCTCGACCTTGTGGTTCGCGACTAGCAGATGATGAATGTTGTATTTCTACTGGCGACCTTAAGTCTGCAACCTGAAATTAAACAATAATAAAGCTAGTAAATTCACAGCAAGAACTAATCATGATTAGCAACACATTGTACCTTAATCTTAGGCAAGTTCGACCCTACAAAAAGAAGATGGGGAAGGAATTGGATTTGTGTTCAGAAAAATCTGTTTCGGTGTGACATGCCAAATTTGCTCTGCATAAAAATTAAGCAGAGAAAGTGTCTGGCAAATTAAACCGTGTACGGTACAGTGTTTTAAGACAAAGCAATGATGGAGACCAGTGGTTATAAATATATGCGCTTACCAAATGAAGAAAGGTGAGCACATATACTATCCAATTAGCTAATATAATGAATCATTCGGCATACACAAGGAAAGCAAGATGCAAAACTATGAAGGCGGATTTCAAAAGAATTGATGTATAGAATAACTAAATATTCACGTAGAATAATGCCATTCCCATCATCCTGAATAACTTTCATAATAGTTTAGCAAGTATGTTTTGACTTTTGTAAAAAGAAAATCTTGCGTAAACCAAGATTGCATAACCTGCCGGAAGAAACGGGAAAGAACAAACCATGAAAGGGAGATAATCAAATATAATTGGGCTACCGGCAAACCTGTAAGCTTTTCCCCTTTGTTCATTCGAGTTACATTTAACAAGAGGCACTGATAATATTTCAGGCAGCTAGCCTCGATCAGTTTACACAAAGGAACTTTAATAGACCAAATGAAGTCTCTATTAACGTAAACACTGTGTGCACTTTGGTGCCTAGACCTTTTCTCCTATTACTTCTTCCACAGATCAAAACATGTATTTCTCATGTAAGCACCAGATATTGAACATGCCCTTAAATCTTAATGCATAATCTCTCACAAAAAAACGAATAGATCTCAAATTAACACAAATGCAAACTGAAACTAAAAAAGCAAGTGCATCAAATCTCTATAGCTACCAATAATATCAACAGTAAGCTCAGTCTGTAGACTGTCAACAAGAATAAAAGTATGTAGTACATAATCCAAGATGCCAACAAACAACCATGCACAACCTTATTTCTCTTCTCAGCAATGTCAAGAGAAATAAGGATCAGACTAATTTCCACAATTCTTCCAGAGATGCCTTGAAAACACTAAGCAAAAATTTATTCTTGTATTGCTCTATTCAAGTTATTTTACCTCTATGCTATTTTGACGGCCACCTTTAAGTGATTGAAATGGTAGAAGACAATTCAGTTTACAGGAACTTCAGGTTGACGTTTAAAAGAGGAAGAAAATTGTACTCAAGACCTAAAGAACATTCTGCTGGATATTCAATCAAGTTTGGTAATCCTCCCCCGCTATGAAAAGATAAAACAAAAGAGTTTGAAAGATAAAAGGTTCAGATTGTTCAATCAAGAAGATGAATGGTTTTGAAGAATGACAAATGTACTCAGAGTTGAACCAGGTTCATTAGTGAAGACATAGACATGCAGACTGAATGGCACGAGAAGAGTTCACACACAGGAGATAAAACACAATCACTGAATTAAGGGGATATTTCCTGATCGAAAAGATTGCAAATTAATAGGGAGAAAGACTTCTTATTCAGGAAGGACGGAATCAAGATAGAGAAAGATTTAGGAAGTTGAGATCAACTCAAACTCTTCCACCATGGAAGAGTTGCATCAGAATTCTACCACATCATCTCAACTGCTGATCCTATAGATTGTCAAAGTGTTCCTGTTGAACGGTGTGCACAAACATAGAAGTGAAACAAGAATTGAGAGCAAAATTGCCAAAGAAATTTTGCAAATAGTTCATCTTTGTGCGACTCAAAAGCTTCTTGAACCAGTTTCATCTGTTATCTTTTGAGTCTAGTTGTTTGTAGTAAGTGATTACATATTGTATCTTTCAGCTTTATCTAGAAGCAATTGTAATAGGTACAGAGTATTCAAGTTAGAGTTAACTTGGAGCTTGTCGCAATTAGTTAGAGGCTAGTTTTCCACAAGGGGATTAGAGTTAGTCCTTAGGTTTACAAAAGAGTTTATTTTGTAAATGATGTTTGGCTCATTGACTTAGTGAAGAGTTTGGAAAAATCCTACTGGGAAGTAGGTTGTGGTTTTTTCACCTTTTGAGCCAGGTATTTTTCACGTAAAATTGTTGTGTTCTTTTATTTCTGCAATTATTATTCCGCAAACTGTAGAAGTTGAAACACCTAGAAGAACTTGGTCATTCTATAACTACATCACTCGAAAATTGGACACCACACAATCCCCCTCCCCCCTCCCATGTGTGGTATTGACGTATAAAACATCAATTGGTATCAGAGCAGGTTATCCTTGAAGAGGTTAACACCTTAGGAAAAGAGCAGGTGAACCACCTGGGAACTGGGAAGGACAATCAACTGCTAGGCCACCACTCTTCAACGTCCAGTACTACTCCTGGTGGAAGAACAGGATAAAGGATCACTTAATTGGGAAAGACTATGAACTATGGGACATAGTCACTGATGGTCCTTTGGCTACCATGAAAAATACCGTTGAAGGAGTAGACGTGCCAAAGACAAGAGTTGATTGCACTGCTGAAGACTTAAGAAAATGAGAGAAGAATGCTAAGGCCAAAAAGTGGCTAGTATGTGGACTTGGTCCAGACGAGTATAGTAGAATTCAAAGATGTACCACTGCCAAAGAAATTTGGGATACCTTGCAAGTAGCTCATGAAGGCACACCTCAAGTGAAAAGGTCAAGAGGAACTCTACTATATTCCAATATGAGAACTTCACTATGAAGGAAGGAGAAACCATCCAAGAGATGTATACAAGGTTCACTACACTCACAAATGAACTCAAGTCTCTTGGAAGGGTGATCCTTGAAGAAGATGGGGTTGAGAAAATCTTGACTAGGGTTTTGCCAATCTCTTGGGAAAGCAAGATCACAGCTATCCAGGAATCCAAGAACATGGTAACCCTCAGGTTGGATGAGCTAATTGGAAATCTCACTGCCTATGAACTCAGAAGGCAGACAATGAAGATGGATGCACCCAAGAAGGAAAGAAGTCTGGAATTAAGAATCACTAAGGGAGAAGATCTGGAGGAAGATGATATGGCCATGATCACCAAGGAATTCAGAAACTACCTCATAAGAAAAAAGGGCATCTCAAGAGGTGGAAACTACAACAAAGCAAAAGCTCCAAAAAAGCAAAACAACGAGGGATGCTACAAATGTGGAAAAACTGACCATCACATCAAGAACAGTCCTCAGTGGGAAGTGGAATGGAAAAGGGAAAGATCTGAACGAAGGAATCGGAAGAAGAAACTGGTTCATCCCAAGAAAACCACAACGAAAGCTATGGTTGCTTCTTGGGGAGAAAGCTCAAACGAAGAATCACATGATGGGGATGGAGAGGAACAAGCACTTATGGAAATTGGTGAATAAGATGAGGAATCATGTGAAGAACCAGAGGTAAGTATATCCCATCTCAAAAACAAGATTAAATTCATATCCAAAGAAAAACTCTATGAGTTGCTACTCGATTTCATAGATGATTCTGAAGAAATAAATAAAGAAAATGAGCAGCTGTCTAAGGATTGTGTAATGTTAAAGGAAAGTGTAAGAACCTGGAACTCAGAGTAAGTGAATCTGAAAATGAAAACACTGCCTTAAAGAACCAGGTTCATCCACTTGAAACTAAAGTCCTAGAGTTAAAATCTGAAAATATAAAACTGAAACTAGGAACTAGCAAGAAGACAGTTGATAACCCTCAACTCATATTAAGAGAAAATGTAGGTAAACTAAAGGATAAGTTGTACAATAAAGATGAACAGATAAGAGTACTAAAAGAATAACTTGGTAAGGTCAAACATGAATTAGATCGAACATGCAAATGGAATAAATCCTCTGATGCCTTGACATGGCTTCAAGAAAATCATAGTAGCAACAGAAGAGGACTTGGTTTTGGGAGTCAACTGCCCAAATGGAATCCCAAAAGCAAATACCTCACTCTTCCTGAAAACAAAATTTGCACACACTATGGTAAGACTAGTCATTACAAGATTGAATGCAATGCAAAAGAGTAGTCCAGTCGAAAGAATGAAAGTTTTGTTCAAAAGAAAAATTGGCTGCCAAATTGGGCCAGAAAAAGTTTAATTCATCCTTTCTCTCATAGAAAAGGACCCAAAGTAGTTTGGGTCCCTAAGAATAACCCTTGATTTTCTTTTGTAGGTTCAAGTGAGAGGAAGCAGTCAACTATGGTACTTGGATAGCAGCTGCTCAAAACACATGACAGGGAACAAGGAACAGTTCCTTTCACTTGAAAACCTCAAGGAGGAAATGTCTCCTTTGAAAATGGGAAAAAGGGTGAAATTATTGGGGTTGGTAAGGTAGGTAAGGATGACACACGTTCCATTGAGAATGTGTACTTGATAGATGGCTTGAAATATAGCCTGATCAGTGTGTCACAATTATGTGACAGAGGTAACCTGGTTGCTTTCATTTCTACTAAATGTTTTGTGATTAATCTTATTACTGACAAGATTGTTTTGCAGGGAAAAAGAGTGAATAACATCTATGTCATAGACCCGTCCACACTATCAAAAAATAAACTAACATGTTTAAGTGTGTTGGACAGTGATCCCCTTCTTTGGCACAAAAGACTTGGTCATGAAAGTCTAAATCAGCTCAACAAACTAGTCTCCAAGGACCTAGTGGTAGGTTTCCCTAACATTAAGTTCAAGGAAGATAAATTTTGTGAGGCATGTGCAATGGGGAAGCATGTAAGAACATCGTTCAAAAGCAAGAAAATAATCAGTACCACCAGGACGTTAGAACTGGTTCATATGGATCTATGCGGTCCTATGAGAATCTTTAGCAGAGGTGGTAAGAAATATGTAATGGTGCTTGTTGATGATTACTCCCGGTTTACCTGGACTTTGTTTCTGACATCTAAAGATGAAGCATTTGATATGCTTACTTCATTTGTTAGAAAAACGCAAAAACAATTAGGAAATCAACTTGCATCAATAAGATCTGATCATGGCACTGAATTTGAAAATGCAAAGTTTGCTGAATTTTGTGATGAACATGGCATAAATCATAACTTCTCTGCCCCTAGAACACCACAACAAAATGGAGTTGTTGAAAGAAAGAACAGAACTCTTGAGGATGGCTAGAACCATGCTTCTTTCTAGTAAACTACCTCAGAGCTTCTGGGAAGAGGCAATAAACATTGCATGCTACATCATAAATAGGTGCATGACCAAACCACTTGTAGAGAAAACTCCCCACGAGTTACTTAAAGGGAGCAAGCCCAATATATCCCATCTTAGGGATTTTGGATGCAAGTTCTTTGTGCACAACAATGGCAAGGACTCCCTAGGTAAATTTGATCCCAGAAGTGATGAAGGAGTATTCTTGGGATATTCATCACATAGTAAAGATTATAAAGTGTATACTAAACGAACTATGTGTGTAGAAGAGAGTGTGCATGTTGTCTTCAATGAAACTAACATTCTTTCTAAGAGACAAGAACAGGAAGATGAGGAGATTGGACTGGTCAGAAACAGTGATCAAACTGGAGCAAATAGGGAAGAAGGAACATGTGATGGACCAGGTCCAACTACCCTAAGCAACCTGACAGGGGGAACTCAACATCAAACCTCATTGGAACTTGGCCCTGATCCTGTTCCACAGCAACAAGACACTATGGGATCATTAAGTTGTGAACAATTGGTGTTAAAACCACACAGATATCAGAGTTCTCACCCCATTGAGAACATCATAACAGATTTAACATATGGAATCAAAACCAGATCCTCCTTGAAAAATCTGTGTGCTTTTGATGCCTTCCTATCCTTGATCGAACCAAAGAATGTTGTTGAAGCCTTACATGATGCTGACTGGGTAAATGTCATGAAAGAAGAACTAAATCAATTTGAAAGAATTCAAGTTTGGCATCTGGTACCCAGACCACTAGATATATCAGTGATTGGCACAAAGTGGGTCTTCAGAAACAAACTTGATGAAGATGGAACAGTTACAAGAAACAAGGCTAGACTGGTTGTCCAAGGATATAGTCAAGAAGAGGGCATAGACTATGATGAAACATTTGCTCTTGTGGCAAGACTGGAGGCAATCAGGCTCTTCATAGCATTTGCTGCCTACATGGAATTTACTCTTCACCGGATGGATGTCAAGAGTGCTTTCCTCAATGGCTACCTAAAAGAAGAAGTATTTGTCAAGCATCCCCCAGGATTTGAAAGCAAGGAGACACCTGACCATGTGTACAAACTTGACAAGGCTTTGTATGGACTAAGGCAAGCACCAAGAGCATAGTATGAGCGGTTATCAAAATTTCTGCTAGAACATGACTACAAAAGAGGTAAAATTGATAGCACCTTGTTCTTAAAAGAAAAAGGTAAGGATCTCCTTGTAGTACAAATATATATAGATGACATAATTTTTGGGGCAACCTCTGAAAAATTAAGTAAGGAATTTGCTAAACTTATGGGGAGTGAATTTGAGATGAGCATGATGGGTGAACTTAATTTCATTTTAGGCCTACAAATTAAACAAAACTCAAATGGAACTATGATCCATCAGCAAAAATAAGTGAAAGAGTTGCTCAAAAGATTCAAAATGGAAGACTCAAAAAAAATTGACACTCCCATTGCAACAACCACAAAATTAGATTTAGATGAACCTGGTTCATCTGTTGATCAAAGGTTGTACAGAGGGATGATTGGGTCTTTATTATATCTTACTGCCAGTAGACCTGACATTATTTTCAGCGTAGGGCTTTGTGCGAGATTTCAGGCTAATCCCAATGAGTTTCATCTAACTGCAGTGAAGAGAATCCTGAGATATCTGAAAGGCACCACTGATCTATGCCTTTAGTATCCTAAAGGTAGTAATTTTGATCTTGTAGGATATGCTGATGCAGATTATGCAGGCTTCCTGGTACACAGGAAGAGCACCTCAGGAATGACACATTTTTTGGGCTCTTGCCTTGTGTCTTGGGCCACCAAGAAACATAACTCAGTAGCTCTGTCTACTGCTAAGGCTGAGTACCTGATTGTAGCCTCATGTTGTGCTCAACTACTATGGATTAAGCAACAACTTATGGATTGTGGTATAGAGGTTGGATGCATTCCTATCTTCTGTGACAACACTAGTGCTATTAGTATGACCAAGAACCCGGTTCATCATAAAAGAACCAAGCACATGAATGTTAGACACCATTTCCTAAGACATAACTATGAGAAGGGAATGATCTCAATTGAATTTTGTGCTACTATGATTAAGATCACCTAATTGAACCAATTCAAAACAAAAATGAAAAAAGAGGATAAAAAATTATTATTTGCTAGAATTTCTGAAATATGTAAATAATCAGAATAATCATTGCTCAGTTTCATGTCTTAAATGCCATACTCTCTCGCCATGTGATAATATGACTCTTTGGTTCCTAATGATGTTTTTCTATTTTTGTAAATTGAGGCCAAAACAAGAGACTCTAACACTATGAACCTGGTTCATTGTTGCTGGTTCATTTGACTGAAAAGGTACGTGCTCATCACTATACACTTATTGAAATAACTATAGTCACTCATGAGCAGGACTCTATCCATATAAGCCTATTTCAAAATGTCAGTACTTATCTCAAAATGAACCCGTTCCAACGAGTCCAATCAAAGTTTAATTAGCCTAGATTGTAGGGAGTCATAACCGTCACTTATCACTGACACTCCTGAGCCGATTAGACTCCCACTTGACCAAGAATAACACCCGTTGCACATTTATTAACCACATCTTTAAAACCCCATCATTACCTCTCTAATTCTTCTCTCTTTTCTTCAAAAAGGCATAACCGTCGAAACAAGTTCATCATTCTACTCAATCAAATTGATCAAGGTCCTTTAATCTCCACAATTTCATAACCATGTCTTCCACACCACCTCCTTCTACATCCTCATCAACTACTCCAGAATACAGTATCGCACTTGAGGATACTAGTTCCAACTCTCCATCACAACAAAGTTCTTCCACCCAATCTCCATAAAGTTCTTCCACTCCTCAAAATAACCTCGTTCCAGAACCCACTCCTTCTCCCCCAACAGCTCCTGTTGTATCACCAAGCCCTACTTTAGTACCCAAGAAAAGGCGAGTGAAAATGCTAGCAAGGAAAATTGTAGCTTCTGTCTCTCTTGCTCGGAAATTAAATGCCAAGCTTCAGGCAAGCCAGGCCCATGACTCTGAAAACTCCAGTGAATCCTTCAAGTCTGCAAATGAGGGGGAAGCAATTGGTTCTCCTGACCCTGAACAGGTAACATCTGAGATTAGGTCTGATCCTGTCATTGCTAAAAATAGGTTCGTGTTAATTGAGTCTGTAGTAGATGTAGAGATTCCTGATAGAAGGAGAAAAGGCGGTAAAAATAAGGGAAATGAAATTGAGAGAGAGGGAGAAAGAAGTTCGGAAAGGGGAAAAGGAGAAGAAGGTGCTACACTGGCGATTTGTGCCCCAGTGATTTCTGAGGAAGGTGTCAAGGACTTAGGGGGAAGAAACTCTGGAGAAGCTGCAGAAGGATTGGAAAATTTACAGCATGCAAATGATGAACCTAGTTCATACATTGAGGAAACCTTGGCAGAACTGATGAGCAAATTGGGAGAAAGTTACAAACCAAAAAATAAGAGAACTTCCAAAGCCAAGAAAGCATATACTCCAGTACCACGCAAGAAAAGAAAAGTCCCTTCATCTGCTGATGTTCCAATTTATAAGGTCGCACTACAAGAAGTGCAATCAGGCAGAGTGAATAGGAGTTGCAGAAAGCTCTAAGGGAAAGTAAGAAAAAGAGAATGGCTAAGGGGAAGGCAAAGGTTGGTGAGCCTTCTGAGGCTGTTGATGTAGATGAGATGGACCTGGTCCATCAAGAGGAACAACTGGAACAAGTTGAGATTGAGACACCCAAAACAAAGAAGGCCAAGACTTCTTCCAAGAAGTCAGCTTCTGTGTCTGCCAAACCTTCAACAGTTTCCAAGCAAACCAGGTCAAAATCAAAGAAAGTTCAATTTAATGATGATACTGAGTGGAGTGGTGAAAAAGCATAGGAGTCTAGAGGGGAGATAGACAAATTGACAAAATATGGGAAGTGTACCATTCTGAAAGGGAAGTTGTTAAGGGATCTTGAAGGATCAGGGATGATTTATCTTATGGATACTCTGGATGTGCAGGGCTGCAAGGACCTGGTCTTTCATCTTGATGACAGGCTAGCAAGAAATGAAATTGTGGAATTTATGGAAAATGCGGAGGTCAAGGATGGAAGGGTTTCCACTAGGGTACAGGGAGTTGATATCTCCTTTGATGCCAAGGAGCTGGGAGAGATACTTGGTATTGCCTCTGAGGGATACGATGACTACACTAGGCAGAGGTGGCCAAGCTTGGATGGACTCCCTTCAGCCCTCCAAATCACCAGGAGGTTCAGTGAGAATGAGCAAGAGATGGAACCTAGGGCTGTGTTCAAAAGTGATATGAAGCCGCAACACAAACTGCTCTTTGAGTTTGTCATCAAGTGTATCCTGCCCAGGTAAGAGAGAAGGAATATTGCAAATTACATGGATCTCACTCTCATGGATGCCTGGACAGTGGATGGCTGATTAATTGGCCCTATTTCATCATTCAACTACTGGACAGGGTAGTGAATGGATCCAAGGCATATGCTATACCATATGGATTCATCCTTACGACTTTGCTTACTCACTTCAAGGTGCCTGTGAAGAAGGCTGAAATGGGTACTGTCAAGGATCATTTTGGGAAGAACACGCTACTGACTTGCGACTATATTGTGAATGTTTCTGAGGATGAACCTGCTTCATCCAGGAAGATGCCTGTGAATAGCAAGGTCAGGGCACTTGTGCATGAAGGTGGAGTTAAGGATGCTGAGATCCTTCGATTGAAGACCCCGCCTTACAGAGGTTGAAGTTGAGCGGGATGCGCTCAAAGCTGAATTAGCAAATGAAAAGGAGAAGAATGAGGGTATTCTTCAACAGATGCTCTTTCATCTTCAAGCGAAGAACCCAAACTACACCCCTTTCCAGCATTAGATGTCCAGTGCCGTCCCTAAACCCTCTATGACCCAGTTCGGGATTTGTTTTGTCTCTTTATGTTTTTTTGCTCATGGTTGTGACTGTTTTTATTTCTCTTTGTGTGTGGTGCATGAACTATTATCAAATCAATGAATTGTGTTGTTTCTGATCTTAATGATTTCTCAAATTCTTTAATAGCTTGCATTTTTGGTTTCTTTTTATGATTAATCCATGATTGCACCTGTAGTTGCCTCAATGGCCATGAGTAATTATATAAATCAGGTAATTTTAACATTTTGCAACTTTTTGATGATGCCAAAAGGGGGAAGAATGTGCTCTATGGAAATGTGTGATGTTGATAACCTAATGAACCTGGTTCTCTATGATAAATGCTTAATGCTATAAAAAGTGTCCATGTTGGATTGAAGTGTCTACAGGTTTAAGCACAAAGTTTTTCATCATCAAAAAGGGGGAATTTGTTGAATCAAGAAGTTGAATGGTTTTGAAGAATGACAAATGTCCTCAGAGTTGAACCAGGTCCATCAGTGAAGACATAGACATGTAGATTGAATGGCACGAGAAGAGTTCACACACAGGAGATAAAACACAATCACTGAATTAAGGGATATCTCCTGATCGAAAAGATTGCAAATTAATAGGGAGAAGGACTTCTTATTCAGGAAGGACAAAATCAAGATAGAGGAAGATTTAGGAAGTTGGGATAAATTCAAAATCTTCCACCATGGAAGAGTTACATCAGAATTCTACTACATCGTCTCAACTGCTGATCATATATATTGTCAAAGTGTTCCTGCTGAACGGTGTGCACAAACATAGAAGTGAAACAAGAATTGAGAGCAAAATTGCCAAAGAAATTTTGCAAGCAGTTCATCATTGTGCGACTCAAAAGCTACTTGAACCAGCTCGAAGAACCATTTCCATCTATTATCTTTTGAGTCTAGTTGTTTGTAGTAATTTATTACATATTGTATCTTTCAGCTTTATCTAGAAGCAATTGTAATAGGTACAAAGTATTCAAGTTAGAGTTAACTTGGATCTTGTCGCAATTAGCTAGAGGCTAGTTTTCCACAAGGGGATTAGAGTTAGTCCTTAGGTTTACAAAAGAGTGTATTTTGTAAATGATGTTTGGCTCATTGACTTAGTGAAGAGTTTGAGAAACTCCTATTGGGAAGTAGGTCGTGGTTTTTTCACCTTTTGAGCCAGATATTTTCCACGTAAAATTGATGTGTTCTTTTATTTCTGCAATTATTATTCCGCAAACTGTAGAAGTTGGAACACCTAGAAGAACATGGTCCTTCTATAACTACAACACTCGAAAATTGGACACCGCACAAATCACTCCCCCTCTTTTGTGGTATTGACATATAAAACATCACCGATAAATTAACCTTTAGCAAGAATCCTGTTCGTCAGAGACCAATTTGGTATCTATCAGCAAAAATCACTGTTACAGTACGCATAGGTCTAGAGACTCCATATCTCATCAACCCATGAAAGAACAAATATACAAGGAGTTTCAGCAGAAAGTTAATAGAATGCAGTAAATCGCGAACACATCCATACTGATCAATTGTTCATTACTCAAGAAGAACAACCGAGAACTAAGAAACCAAGGGTATGTCCTAGTGGTCATTAAAGTGATTGCAAAATTTGGAGATCATAATTCAAATCTCAACAAAGGAAAAAAAAAACCGTTAGGTGATTTCCCCCCCATCTACCTTAGTCTTAGTGGGCAGACCTACCTAGTACTTGTGTTGGTTGGGAGGTACAATGCGCCCGATGGAATGCTCTAACAACTTCTTTTATACTGAAGTAAATCTTCTTAGTTCTACACTGTAAGATGATGAAATTAAGTTAGTAGTTTCATTGGAGCTGATAATTTCTCAAGATCAATTAACTGAGAGTCTTCTTCCAATGGATTTATTGTAATACAAACTTCAACACAACATAAGTTCACGTAACTCAAAAGTGTAAAGCAGAACTGGTGAACATTTATAAGGAATAACTTAAAGAGTTTAATAATCCAACAAGTCAAAACATGAGTTTACCTGATTAGCGGTAGAGTTAGGAAAACCAAGCGGCCTTTGACCCGCAAAGTTTTGATAAAGATAAGACATTTGATCCTCCAAAACTTTAAATCTTGATTTACTCTTTTGAAATTCTCACTCCAATGCTTTAACCTTTGATTTACTCTCTTGTAACTCTAATTTCATTGCTTGCCATTCAGTGTTTGATGGGACACCACTGGATGAAGACACTGTCGATCCCCCGTAGCTACAAGTGGATCTGAAGAGCTGAGATGGGCCTACACCAAATCTCATACCTCGAGCCCGTCCTGGGTGTTCTTTCCCAAAGACATTTATATAGGTATCTGCTTCAGAAGAAGTCCCATCTGCTTGCATGTTTAAACCTGCATATACCATTAATAATGTAATCATCCTTGCAAATTAACTAATAATATTCCAATGAATATACAAACCCATAAATAAGATGTTGTACTTACGCTCCTTTGCCTAGCCTCATCATTAACAAAAGACCCATCTTTTTTCTTGTGGGCAATAGAATACATTTGTCCTATAGTATAAGGTCTCCCTGCTTTAATTTCCTAGCATTTTGTATCGAAATTCGAATTAGTAACATCATGAAATAATTTTCAGGTTTTTTCTCTGTTCTCTCTCTCCAGAACCTAATGGCTATTTCTTCTCTCTCTCTGCCCCCGCCCTCTTGCTCTCTCTCCTCTCCGGTCGTTTCTCGCCGGCGACTGCCAGCTCCGATGACTCCAGGTAAGATGCCTTTCTCTTATCTTCTCTCTCTCCCTCTCCTCCTCTCTCCCCTCCTCCTCTCCTCACCCCTGGTCCTCCTTCCTCCCCCCTCCTCCCCCTCTCTTCTCCCTCCTTCCACCTCCTTCCCCCCTCCGGTGCCAGCGCCGGCGTCGCACCTACTGTTCTGGCATCCCATACCCCCCGACAGCTTGCCCCCACCCCAAAACCCTTGGTCCCCTCCGGCGACCACCCCCCGCCCTTTATTGTCATTTCCTCTCTTTTCTCTTTCCTTTTTTTCTTTTTTCTTTTTTCTTTTTCTTTCTTCCAGGAAGCCTGTTTCTTATTTTTTCTGTCTTTTTATTTATTTATTTTTTCTTTTTTGGCCTTTTTTGTTCAGGCAGCCCCCCCTCCCCCCTTTCTTTTGTTTTGTGGTGGTTTTGTGTGATTTTCAGGGTACTAGTTGCGGTTGCCGAGGCAAGCTCGAGGCACGCTGGCGAGAAGAGCGGAACATCACCGGCCAATGAGTGCAAGAGTTACCGGGAGTTGGAAGGACGCACGACCGAGCACTGTGACCTCGGATCCATCAAGGCATTTTTCCATGTTCTTTCATCGGGAGTTGGTACCTCTCGCTTTCTTCTCTATCCTATGCGGTAGTTAAATTGTGGTTTTTTAGCTAGCATTATCGTGAGCATCCTATTAGAATTCTTGTGGGAGATACTTGTTATTTCCTAGTTCAGGCCCTAGTTAATTTTCCTGTAGTCTGTCGAAGGTGTAGTGGCTTTGGTTGGGGATGGTGGTGTAGGGTCATGTCCTCGAGGGGTATCGGGGGTGAGTAGGCGGTGGGGAGTGGGCCAGTGGGTGGGACGGGAGCCATGGGGAGGAAAGGGAAGAGGGAGATCGTAGGTTGAGGATCGAGTCGTGGAATATAGGCACGCTGACGGGTAAGTCCATTGAGTTGGCGAATATTCTCCAGAAGTGGAGGGTCAACATAGCTTGTGTTCAGGAGACTAGGTGGGTAGGGTCGAAGGCGAAGAATGTTGACGGGTATAAGTTGTGGTACTCTGGGGTCATGAGGGGTAAGAATGGAGTGGGCATCCTGGTGGATAGGGACCTTAGAGAGTCCGTGGTTGAGGTTAGGCGAGTGAATGATAGGTTAATGGCTATTAAGTTAGTTATTGGTGAATGCACCCTCAATGTTATCAGCGCTTACGCACCTCATGCAGGCTTTGACGAGGAGGTTAAGAGGCGCTTCTGGGAGGGTTTGGACGAGATGGTGCAGGGTATTCCTCCTTCCGAGAGATTAGTGATTGGGGGGAGGGGGATTTTAATGGCCATATTAGGTCGGCTGTTAGTGGCTATGGTGGGGTGCATGGCGGCTTTGGCCTTGGGGGATAGGAATGGAGGAGGTACTTCGCTGTTGGATTTTGCCAGGGCTTTAGAGCTTTTGATTGCGAACTCATCTTTTCTGAAGAGGGGGGGAGCATCTGGTTACTTTCCAAAGTTCGGCGGTGAAGACTCAAATTGATTACCTCCTCCTCAGAAGGTGTGATAGAGGGTTATACAAGGATTGCAAGGTTATCCCGGGAGAGTCCCTCGCGACGCAACATAGACTCTTAGTGATAGACGTCGGGATCTTTGTGAAGAGGAAGAAGAGGGATGCTCGGGGCCGACCGCGGATTAGATGAGGAGCGTTGACTAAGGATAAAGCCCAGGAGTTGGAGATGATGTTATCCGATATTGGTGCTTGGAGGAGTACTAGGGACGCAAGCGCTATGTGGTCAGCAACGACGGACTTGGTGAGGGAGGTGGCAAGGGATGTGATGGGGTATCGAAAGGCTATTCAGGCAGGAATCAAGGCAACTGGTGGTGGAATGATGTAGTCCGGGGTAAAGTGGAGGCGAAGAAAGTAGCGTACGCGGAGTTGGCAGGGAGCACAAGCGAGGAGGAGAGGAGAGCGAACAGAGAGAGGTACAAGGTGGCGAAGAAAGAGGAAAAGCTGGCGGTCACGGAGGCTAAGAATGTGGCATTTGGTCGTTTGTACGAGGAATTGGGGAAAAAGGGCGGGGACAGGAAGCTATTTCGGCTGGCTAAGGCGACGGAGTGGAAGACGAGGGATCTAGACCAAGTAAGATGCATCAAGGACGTGGATGGTAGAGTATTGAAGGGGGCTTCTCAAATTAAGCAGAGGTGGCAGTCGTACTTCTGTGGTCTTCTCAACAAGGAGGGGGATCGGGTTATAGAGCTAGGGGAGTTGGGGCAGTCGGGGAGTCATCGCAATTTTGGGTATTGCAGGCGCATTAGGGTGGAGGAGGTCGTGGGGGCTTTGAGTAGGATGAGTAGGGGTAAAGCGATCGGGTCGGACGAAATTCCGGTTGAGTTATGGAAATGTGTAGGCAGAACATGATTGGAGTGGCTGACTGGGTTGTTCAATGTAATTTTTAAGACTAAGAGGATGTCGGAGGAGTGGAGGTGGAGTACCGTGGTGTCATTGTATAACAACAAAGGTGATATCCAGTGTTGTAACAACTATAGGGGTATCAAGTTACTTAGCCATACCATGAAATTCTGGGAGCGGGTGGTTGAGGCGAGGGTGAGGAAGATGACGTCTATATCCAACAACCAGTTTGGTTTCATGCCGGGTCGCTCCACTACGAAAGCTATCCACCTTGTGAGGAGATTGGTGGAACAGTTCAGGGATAAGAAGAAGGACCTGTACATGGTGTTTATTGACTTGGAAAAAGCGTATGATAAGGTCCCTAGAGAGGTGATGTGAAGATGTCTTGAGGCGAAGGGTGTACCGGAAGCCTACATCAGAGCAATCAAGCACATGTATGATGGAACTAAGACTAAGGTTAGGACAGTGGGAGGTGACTCAGAGCATTTCCCGGTTGTTATGGGGCTACATCAAGGATCTGCGCTTAGCCCATTCTTATTTTCCCTGGTGATGGATGCATTGACACCACATATTCAAGGGGATGTGCCATGGTGTATGTTATTTGCTGATGACATAGTTCTGATTGATGAGTCGAGGGTCGGTGTTAACGAGAGGCTGGAGGTTTTGAGACAGTCCCTCGAGTCAAATGGTTTCAAATTGAGCAGGTCGAAGACAGAGTACCTTGAGTGCAAGTTTAGCGCTGAGCCGAGAGGAGTAGGTGGGGACGTGAAGCTTGGAAATCAGGTCATCCCTAAGAGGGACAACTTCAAGAACCTGGGGTTGGTGATTCAGGGGGACGGAGAGATCGGCGAGGACGTCACTCAGCGTATAGGGGCAGGCTGGATGAAATGGAGGCTTGCATCTGAAGTCTTGTGTGACAACAAAGTGCCACCGAGATTCAAAGGTAAGTTTATAGAGTTGTGGTTAGACCGGCCATGTTGTACGGGGCTGAGTGTTGGGCGGTTAAGAACTCCCATACCCAGAGGATGAAGGTAGCGGAGATGAAGATGCTCAGGTGGATGTGCGGGCGCACTAGGATGGATAGGATTAGGAATTAAGATATTTGGGTGAGGGTGGGTTTAGCCCCGGTGGATGATAAGATGCGGGAAGCGAGGCTCAGATGGTTTGGGAACGTAAGTAGGAGAAGCCTTGACGCCCCAGTGAGGAGGTGCGAGCGGCTAGAAGCGGTAGGTTCTAGAAGAGGTAGAGGGAGGCCTAAGAAGTATTGGGGAGAGGTGATTAGGAAGGACATGGCTAGACTGCGGAGTTTTGAGGACATGGCCCTTGATAGGAAGGCCTGGAGGTCAAGCATAAGGGTTGTAGGGTAGGGGGTACTATAGCTTTTCTTACTTCATTCCCGGGGTGGGTGGGGTTGGATAGGGTTTGTCATAGATGGAGTATGGATTTTATTTAGCTTCACTAGGATTGCTGTTGTTTTTAGCCCCGGGAGGTAGACTCCCGGTTGATACCATTACATGTCATGTATTTTACTGTTATTATGCTTAGTTTACTATTTCTACGATTCCCGTTGAAGTTACTAATGAATTGTCATTTCTTGTTCTTGTTTTTTATTTTTTTCTGAGCCGAGGGTCGATTGAAAATAGCCTCTCTGCCCTATCGGGGTAGGGGTAAGGTCTGCGTACGTATTACCCTCCCCAGACCCCACTTTGTGGGAATTTACTGGGTAGTTGTTGTTGTTGTAACATCATGAAATAACATTTTTTATAAAATTATCAAAGGTCAACAAATAGATTAACTATACCAGTTCATGCATCGTTCTAGCTATTGACCTCGACCTAAGAACATGAGGAACAATTTGTTTTTGTCGATTTACACGATTTTTACAAGAAATCTCCTGCATTATTAACAAAAACAAGAAAGTTTTAAAAAGTTGTACCTATTACTAGAACATTTTCAATGTATGCTTATTACCATAGTTTTCTCATTCAATCTATAGTTCAAGAAAAAAGCCCATTGGTCTTTACCGATCCAAGCCGGTGGCAAGTCAATATTGGCATCCTTACCAAGTGATGGGTCATAATTTTCATCAAATAACTTAATCCGCTTGTCCCTCCATTTCCTCCCAATATTTCCGAGTATATACTTCTTGTTCATCTCATCATTTACTTGAAATATTTGCTTCAAGACAAACATAATAAATTAAAGGTTAGTAAATAAAACAAATCATAAATCATATCTAGTTAGTTAACTATATCTCATACTACCTTTATAGTGTTAGTCCAAACGTGTTCTTTGTATGTTTTTGGAATCTTAGGCCATTTCTGAAAACCAATGGAAAAATATTCAAAGTTGCTTGCAATTGAACCTAGAAATCCTCCCAAAAGGCCAGCTGACTCTCCAACTGGTTGGTTGCGATTATTCCACTCCAAGACAACCTTCTTTCCCATAGGAAGTACAAACATGTCTTGCACCCACAAATTTGTTTTCTTTCCAACTCCCTCCTCATATAACATGCAAAGTTAATCAATCTATTATTAGTATCCAATATATTAGTCAATGAAATCAATTAAACCAAAACTTTAAAATTTAAAACTATATAGTAATCACATCAACTATCCAATACTTATTAGACTTTCTCTTGTAAGTGGACAGAGGATTGTCGGCTTCATCCTGTGTTTGCGAAAGACTTTGTCCTTCAGGTTGATTTTGAGTATCACGTTGAATTTGAGTTTTCCTAGATCGACTCTTAGGAGGATACCTCTTTCTCTTAGGCATACCTGTAAAACCACAAGTTTAGTAATGTTTTGCAAACAAATGTCTTATTTCTCTAAGTACATGTTTTCAATGTTTCCTGTATGTCCACTAAAAAGATTTCAGCCTACTTTTTTGAGACCGCAGAGACAACAACAACAAACCCAGTATGTTTACATCGGGTGGGGGTCTGGGGAGGTAGTCTGTACGCAGACCTTATCCTACCTAAAAGGTAGAGAAGTTGTAGAGAGAAAATAAAATTTTAGGTAGGATGAATTCGGCATTTCCGTTAACATTTTCCTTTTACAAAGTTTCTTCGCATGTAACAAACAAATGGAAGTTTGCTGAAGAGAAAATAACTTGAAAATCACTAACGCAAAGAAAAATCTGTGAATAAACACATAAGAAACTGCTGCAATTTTTGAAATCCCCAATTTCAATACCTAGGTCAAAATCTTATGTCAGGATGCCTTTTAAAGAAGTAGTAGTAGCTGATTCGAATGAGGATGGGAAGGAAGACAGTAACGGAAAATTGGAAAAGGAATAACAGAAATTTGAACCAAACGGCTAGGATTAGATTGAGCTTTAATGAACTCCAAGGGCTAGGATTTGGCCATGTCAGCAGAGAGGTTGTTATAACCAACCTCAACAGACTTTGGGAGGGCATCGTTCATTAGTGTAATTCCTCTTCTCTCTCTTCGATCTCTTTCTCATTTCCTTCTCTCTCCTCTTCCTCTTTCTCTCCCTAACAGTCTTATTCTCTTTTCTTCTTCTTCAGGAAATTCTGCAGCCATGGAGATTAGCTTAGACAGTAGATAGTTCTGCTTGTAACGCTATTTTTTTTCCTTATGATAAAAACAGAAAATTGTCCCAAAATCTTCCAATTACTGTTATTGTTTTTTAATTCCTTATTTCGATTCAGTTCATTACAATTGGTATCAAAGCCTAGATTCTGCGACTATGGAAGAGGTGATGGTTGAAGGAACCAGACCGAAGGTGATGGATGATAAGCTCGTGAGGCATGAAGAAGTTTTGAACGAGGTTATGACCACCCAGGAAGAGCTTCGCAGCACTCACAATGGAATACATGGTACTCTCTAATTAATCCTAGAACGGCTGACTAACCTGGAGAGGGTTCCACCCAGAGCACAAGGAGAGAGACCTCAAGGCGATGGTCAACTGCCTATACCAGAACAAGAGCTGAGACAACCTTGACCTCCGTCAATGCAAGATCCTTCACCTAAGTGGGAGCTGCCTTACTTTGAAGGTCACGAGCCTAAAGGGTGGATAAGGAAGTGTGAAAGGTACTTTAATTTGTATAGAACTCCAGAAAATTTGAAGGTAGAAGCAGCTGCTCTATATCTGAATGGATTGGCTGATGTTTGGTACGATTCCTTAGTACTAAGCAAGGGTGAAGTGAGTTGGGCGGAACTCAAGAAAGAGTTGCTGGCTCGATTTGGAAAGGAGCTGATAGGGGACATAGTGGAGGAATTCAACAAGCTGAACCAAACTGGGACAGTAGATGAATTCCTGGGCAAGTTCGAAGACTTGAAGGCCCAAATGATAATAAAGAACCCGCACTTAGATGAGTCACACTTCATCTCCAATTTTATTTGAGCTATGAAGGATGAGATTAGATTTGGAGTAAAATTATTCAACCCTACCACTCTACGATTTGCAGTAGAGCAAGCCAGGTTGCAGGAGAAGGCCGTAGAAGCTGCCCTCAAACGTACCAAAACAATAGCCAAAAGCCCCCTAACAACTTGCCCTACTAGTAGCATCAAAACACCTGTTGTAACTACTGGTAAGACAACATCCTTCAGGCTTAGCCCTGACTTGTATGAATATAGGAAGAGTAACCACTTGTGTTACAAATGTGGGGAGAAGTACACGCAGGGCCATCAATACAGGAGAAAGTAGTTGAATAGTATGATTGGCACAACAGAGGTTTCCCTTGATAATGGTGAGATAGAGGAGGAACAAGACTCCACAAGGTTGATCATTGAAGGAGAGGTGGAACAAGAGGTTACGGAGGCAGTGTGCTTGAATGCCCTGTCAGGTGATAATAAAAGAGTCAATACCATACTGGTGCGGGGTACCATAGGGAGCAAGAAGCTGACAGTGTTGATTGATTCAGGGAGCACTCACTGCTTTATTGATGTCACCACAGTTAAGGAGTTAGGGTACCAAGCCCAACCTTGACCACCAGTAAGGGTAATTGTAGCTGATGGAAATTATGTCATGTGCACTTCTATATGCATAAGTTACCAATGGAAAATGAAAGGCAGACCCTTCAAAGAAGACCTACTGATCATTCCACTTGGAGGTTGTGACATGGTGATGGGAAATGAACGGATGAAGAAGCATAATCCAACCAAGTTCGACCATGAGAAGATGTGTGTTACTATTGGCAAGAAGAGCAACAAGCTAGTATTGCAAGGCATTACTGAGGAAGGGAAGCTAAATATGATCACCGGTGGAACAATGAGAAAAATGCTAAGGAAAGGCCAGGCCCTAATAGCTCGCCTGTTCATGATGAGTGTTATAAGGGAAGAAGAGAAGGATCCAATTGGGGAGGCCCTTGAGGAGGTACTGCAATGGTACTCAAATGTGTTTGCTGAACCAAAAGCCCTGCCCCCTGCTAGAACCTTGGATCACACCATTCCCTTAAAACCTGGGGCTATGCCAGTCAGTTTGAGGCCCTATAGATACAATTATTACCAGAAGGAGGAACTAGAAAAGCAGGTCAAAGAGATGCTCACCAATGGCATCATACAGCACAGTCAATCACCTTTCTCTTCACCAGCCTTACTTGTAAAAAAAAAGGATGGGACTTGGAGGTTCTGTGTTGACTATAGAGGATTGAATGATATTACAATAAAGGATAAATACCCAATACCTATTGTGGATGACTTATTGGATGAATTGAGTGGGTCTGTGATGTTTTCAAAGGTGAATTTGAGGGCTGGTTACCACCAAATTAGAATGAAGATAGAAGATATGTATAATACAGCATTCAGAACTCACACGGGCCATTACAAGTTCAAGGTGATGCAATTTGGGCTAACAAACGCCCCAACTAACTTTCAAGCCTTGATGAATTAGGTTTTTCAACCCTTCATTCGAAAATTTGTGCTAGTATTCTTTGATGACATACTTATTTACAGCTTATCTGAGAAGGAACATGTAACTCACTTAAGCACAGTTTTTGATATTCTAAGGAAAACTCCTTATTTGCTAAAAGATCTAAACGCTCATTTGGTCAATCTAGAGTGGAGTATTTGGGGCATGTTATAGCTGTAGAAGGAGTATCAACTGACCCCTCAAAAATAAAGGCCATGGTTGAGTGGCCTTAGCCCAGTTCTATAAAGGCTTTGCGGGGATTCTTGGGATTAACAGGGTATTATCGAAAGTATGTTGCCAACTATGGTATTATCTATAGGCCCTTGACTAGTTTGTTGATAAAGGATGCATTTAAGTGGAATGAAGAGGCAGACTTAGCCTTTGAAAGATTGAAGGAGGTTATGGCATCCATACCTGTACTGGCTTTGCTTGACTACAACAAGGAATTCATAGTGGAGACTGATGCTAGCCAAAAGGCATTGGGGCTGTACTAATGCAGGAAGGGAGACCAATAACTTACTTTAGCAAAGTTCTGGCCCCCAGGCATAGAGGCAAATCTATCTATGAAAAAGAGTACATGGCCTTGTTGAATGCAGTAGACAAATGGAGACATTACCTACAGTACAAGCACTTTGTGGTGAGGACTGGCCATCACAGCCTGAAATACCTCCTTGAACAGAGAGTGACCACTGCTATACAGCAAAAAGGGTTGACCAAATTGCTTGGGTTGGATTATGAGGTGCAGTACAGGAAAGGAGCTAAAAATAGGGTAGCTGATGCCCTTTCTAGACAACAAGAAGAATCAGAAATGCAAGGAAGCCAATTACAAGGATCATTACAAACCATCAGTATATCAGTTCCTACATGGGTACAGGAAATAACACACAGCTATGTAGGGGACCCTAAAGCTGCAGAAATCGTTAGCCAAATGGTTGTGACTCAGCAAGGTCCTTACATATGGCGCTACATTACCAATATACTCAGAAAAAGGGAAAGATTTATATTGGTGCCACTGGTTAGCTCAGGGCTCAGCTGATATCCACTTTTCATGACCCTCCTCTAGGTGGACACTTAGGGCATATTGGGACTCTCAAAAGGTTAGCACAAATCTTCTACTAGCCTAGAATGAAACAGGTGGTCAATGAACATGTGGCTAGTTGTGATGTCTGTCTCAAGAGCAAGGATGATCACATGGCCTATCCTAGGTTACTGCAGCCCCTCCCCATCCCTAACCAAGCTTGAAGCCACATTAACATGGACTTCATTGAGGGATTGCCCAAATCCAAGAATAAGGAAGTGATTCTTGTAGTGGTTGATAGGTTAACCAAATATGCACACTTCATAGCTCTAAAACACCCTCACACAGCAGTATCAGTGGCAAAAGTATTTTGGAAAAGGATACATTGCCTACATGGTGTTCCAGAGTCTATAGTGACAGATAGGGACAAGGTATTCTTGAGCCACTATTGGAAGGCCTTGTTTAAACTCCTAGGAACTCAGCTATATTACAGTACTGCCTATCAACCTCAGAGTGATGGACAAACTTAAAGGGTCAACAGATGCTTAAAAAACTACCTCAGATGTATGACTGCAAATAGGCCAACACAGTTGAAGCAATGGATAACTACTGCAGAATGGTGGTACAATACCAATTTCCACACCAGCCTACAGTGTACCCCTTTTTGAAGCATTATATGGGTACAAACCTCCACAGTTATCATTGGGCCCCTTGTTGGAGACGGTGGTACCAGCTGCTGAAGATACAGTGATGCATAGGCAACAAATGCAACAGCTCTTAAAGGACAACCTCACTAAAGCATAGGAGAGGATGAAACACTATTTTGCAGGAAGAGGACAAATAGGGAATTTCAAGTCGGGGACTTGGTGTACTTGAAATTACAGCCTTATAGAAAAATTTCTCTGGCATTGAGAAGGAACTTGAAGCTGAGCTCTAAGTACTATGGACCCTACAAAGTACTGGCAGGAATTGGCAAGGTGGCTTACAAATTGGATCTTCCTCCGGAATCTAAGGTGCATCCTGTTTTCCATGTATCTTTGCTTAAGAAAAAGGTGGTAGAGAGAGTGGTCGTGCAGACAATCCTACCAGTCACGAGAAAGGATGGTCAGTTCCTGGTGAAACCAACAACAATCCTAAAAAGACAGCTTATCAATAGAAACAATGCTGCTATGGTTAGAGTATTGGTGCAGTGGTCCAATCTGCCTCCAGAAGACGCGACTTGGGAGGATTATCACTACGTCAAGGCAAGGTTTCCAGAGTTTGTTGCTGATCCTTGAGAACAAGGATTGTTTTTAGGAGGAGGGTATGTCATGATCCCTTATAAATAAGTAGTAGTAGCTGGATTCGAATGAGGAAAGGAAGGAAGACAGTAACAGAAAATTGGAAAGGAATAACAGAAATTTGAACCAACAGCAAGGATTAGATTGAGATTTAATGAACTCCAAGGGCTAGGATTTGGCCACGTCAGCAGAGAGGTTGTTATAACCAACCTCAACAAACTTTGGGAGGGCATCGTTCATCAGTGTAATTCCTCTTCTCTCTCTTCTCTCTCTTTCTCATTTCCTTCTCTCTCATCTTCCTCTTTCTCTCCCTAACAGTCTTATTCTCTTTTCTTCTTCTTCAGGAAATTCTGCAGCCATGGAGATTAGCTTAGACACTAGATAGTTCTGCTTGTAACGCTATTTTTTTTCCTTATGATAAAAACAGAAAATTGTCCCAAAATCTTCCAATTACTATTATTGTTGTTTAATTCCTTATTTCGATTCAGTTCATTACATCTTACTCATTACAAATTCTAAAAATTATTATCTATGATTTGAGGCATGAAATTACCTTGAATGGAACAATAAATTGGAGAGTTTCGGTGGAGTTGGTGCCTTTTCAGAGCTTCAGCTTTTGAATCGATGGGAGTTCCTCTCTTTCTCTCTTTTTTCCTTAGTAAACTGAGTTTCCCTCTCTTTTTATGAATCGATGGGACTTGTGCCATTCTTCCTCCTTTCTTTTTTTTTCTTTTTAGTTGAGAGACATAAAGAGAAGAAAAAATATTTTTTTTAAAATAGAAACATTATCAAAGGTCTATTTTCTGTGAGCCGCGGGTCTCCCGGAAACATCCTCTCTATTCCCTCCGAGGTAAGGGTAATATGTGCGTACATTCTACCCTTTCAAGGTTCCACTGATGGAATTTTACTGGATTGTTGTTGTTGTTGTTATTGAAGTAGTAGTAGTATCAAAGGTCCTAAAAATGAATGTATTTATCCATCAAAGTTTTTTTTATGTGTTTTACTTTGAACGTACTCCGCCCCAATTTATGTTTCATATTCATTTTAATCTATACAAGAAAATATCATACTTTCACATTTAGAAATAATTTAATATTAATTTTTTTACTTTTTAATGAGATGATTTATAGTCATATGAATATATATTGCTTGTTTTAGACCACAAAATATAAAAGTTTCTTTCTTTCTTAAACTCTACGTCAAATCAAATACATTTACATAAAATTTATATAAATTAGGACAAATGGAGTAATATCTAAAACTTTGACTTGTTTTTCTTAAGCGAATGCCTTAATAATTTTAAAAAAATAATAATAATATCATATATTGATTTCAATCTCCAACTATTTGATACCTATAACGGCAAAAAGATTTAATTGTTATAAAATAATAAAAGAAGAAGAAGAGTATTGTAAATAAAAAAAGAGAGAGAATTTTTATTGATATGGGATGAATTATAATGGAATAAGTCCCCTCTATTTATAGCAAAAGAGTGACTTGGTCACCAAGTAAAATCCCTAAAATCTCTCTAAAATATAGACATTCACCTTAAATAGAACTCTATTTATAACACTCCCTCTTGAATATATATTTAATAGATAATGTGTCTCGTTAAAACCTTAACTAAAATA
Source organism: Nicotiana undulata (assembly GCA_005239495.1). Classification (NCBI taxonomy): domain Eukaryota; kingdom Viridiplantae; phylum Streptophyta; class Magnoliopsida; order Solanales; family Solanaceae; genus Nicotiana; species Nicotiana undulata. The sequence goes on from ML285664.1 coordinate 32,755, forward strand.
AAACCCAGTGGAACAAAAATTCTATAAAAGGAAAAAGAGTACACATGTTTAGAAATACGCCTTTTGGTTGCTTCGTTAAAAACCTTGCAAGGAAAACCCGGTGGGACAAAACCTTGTAAGGTAAAAAGAGTACAACGCGTATTAACTCCCCTCGATGAGAGCATCAATTCACATCCTTGAGACTTTGCATTATAATATTGTACTCCATCTTCAAAAGATTGTTGGTAGAGATATGATAAATAAATCAACCATATTAACTTGAACAAATTTGTTTCACCTTGAAATCATCATTCATGATAGAGATGTATTGTCTTCCTATCATCTTGTTGGAATCGTTATTTCAATATCTTCACATAGGGGTAAAGACTCTTGCTATCGTATTATCATGCTTATAGTTATTGCAAGATACATATGTGCACAAATTGCATTTAGGATATAGAACTTGTAATGACCCAGCCGGTCGTTCCGTAGAATTCGCACAGTTATTCCTGTTTTTGCCTTGTCATGCATTGTTTATGCTAATTATGATATGTTGGAGTCGGTTGGTTCGGGTTCGGAATGGTTGTAGTGATAATTGAGACACTTAATCTCTTAAAGTAGCCTTATAGTTGGAAAAGTCAACTGGGAGTTGACTTTTTGGTAACGGTATCTGAATGCGAATTTTATGGCTCGGGTAGCTTCGTTAGGTGATTTGGGACTTAGGAGTGTGTTCGGAATGTAGTTTGGAGGTCCGCTGTAGAATTAGGCTTGAATTTGCGAAAGTTAGTTTTTGGTGATTTCCGGTCTGCAGTGGGAAATAGGCTATCGGGGTCAGAGAGGAATTTTGGAAGTTGGAACAGGTTCGTAGTGTGTGTGTGTGTGCAAAGTTTCGGGTTAATCGGACGTGTTTTAGATGGTTTTGACATCTTTGGCGAAGTTTAGAAGTTTCAAAGTTCATAGACTTGAATTCGAGGTGAATTTACTGTTTGGGGGTGTTATTTTGGGTGTTCCGAGGGTGCGACTAAGTCTGGATGCTCATTTATGTCTTGCTGGTAATTTTGGTTGGGGCACCGAGGGGATCGGGATTGATTTCGGGTGGTTACCGGAGGGTTGGACTTGGAATTTGCACCAAAATAGCTGCTGGTGTCATTTTGCTGGTGTGACTGCACCTGCGGATGGGGAATCGCATGTGCGGGCCCAAAGAAGCGGACGGGACTCCGCATATGCGGAATTTCGGCTTGCTGAGGAAATTCCGCAGGTGCAATGTATTTTCCTCACCTACGAAGCCACATATGCGGAAGGACGAGCGCATGTGCGGAGGCAAAGATTTTGAGGATTCTCCGCAGGTGCGCACCTGGGACCGCAGGTGCGGGTCTGCAGGTGCGCGTAAGTGGCCGCAGGTGCGGAACCACTGTTCGGAAAGTATATAAGCATGCCTTCGCGAATTTGAGCCATTTTTCTCAATATTTCATCCGAGTTTGAAGCTTTTGAAGGGTTTCTGAAGATGGAAATCGATAGTTCTTCATTGAGGTGAGGTTTTTGGACTCTAAAATCATTTATATGTGATTAAATGTCTGATTAATGGTGAAACTTCAGGGAAATATCAGTGCAAAAATAGGTAATTAGGGCTTGAGATTAAGAGACCTTAAAAGGGAATTTGAGGGGTCATTTGAACTTCAATTTCAATGTTCGTGGTATGTATAAACCCGTGGGAGGATGAGGATTCTTGTGGTGTAAATTTTTCCCAAATTTCGAGACGTGAGCCCGGGGGTCGGGTTTGACCAATTTCGGGATTTTTGATTTTTTTTATCAATTTCAATTGGGTTTCATTCCTTGGCATATTATAATGGTACAAATCTGATTTTTGGTAGATTTGGAGCACTCGGAGGCCGAATCTAGAGGCAAAGTCACTGCAGACTAGTAGCTGGTTTTGAGGTAAGTAACGTTTCCAAACTTGGTCCTGAGGGTTCGAAACCCCGAACTATATGATATATGACTATAACGAAGGTGACGCACATGCCAAGTGACGGGCGTGCACCGAGTGATTCGTGGCCTGGCTCATCCCATGGCACCGTCTAGTAATTATTACGGACTGATATACGCATTTTTATTATGTGGTAAACGTGAACCTGTTAGAAATCATGTTAAGTATAAATGCAAAGGCTTCACGCCGAACATGCTGAGATCCGAGTGGTCGTCTATTACTGTCTCCTCTTGTGATTATTTGATTTCATATACTCAGTCCTGTTATACATATCATTTCATGCCTCAGTCTCAGAAATTGTTAAGTATATGCATATTTATCATTGTTTGGGCTTATTTATACATCTGTGAGCCATATGAGTGAGACTGGAAATTAATGACTGAGTGAGGTCGAGGGCCTGTTATTGAGACAGTTATGAGATCTGATTAAACACCACATCGATACCGTAATCATGCCTTCGTTGGCTTGATATAGTGTTTGGGCTTATAGGAGCCCCTTTGGAGTCTTTACACCCCCCAGTGAGCGCATTAATATTGAGGGATGGATCTTTCCTGGACATGGATCTTTCCTGGACATGGATCTTGTCCGAAGTTGATGATATGTGAGGGATGGATCTTCCCTGGAAATGGATCTTGTCCGAGTGTTGTATTCCGGAGATGGATCTTCTCCGTGGGGATGGATTGGCCTTTTCCTCAGTACTGAGTGACTACGGTCACCAATGATTATGTACATTCCGGGATGGATCTTCCCTGGGCCTGGGAGCCATATACGGTACTGAGTGGACATTTATGTGAGAGTTGTGAGCAGTGTGTGTATTCCCACACTGGTTTCATACCTTCATATATTGGCATGTAGAGTATACTGGGTTTACTTGGCATATTTTTTTCAATTTCTGATAAACTGTTAGCATGTCTAATTTCTGTACACTTCTTATTGAAAATTCTAAGGTTTTGTCCGTCACTACCTCTCAGCCCATAGTTTGGGTTCGTTACTTCTGAGTTGGTGTACCCACGTTACCCCCTGCACCTTGTGTGCAGATCCAGGTTCACCGGGACCCGGTAGCGGTTGCGGATTTGCTGTTAGAGTTCTTTTGGAGTCTTCAAGGTAGCAGCTGGCGTTCGTGGCCTCGTCTTCTCCCTCTTTATCTTCTTGTTGCACTTTATTGTTACAGACTATGTTGTCTATTTCTGCATTTTTATATTTTTATGCTATAGTAGCTCGTGACTGAGTGACACTAAATCCAGGGTTGTAGAACTTAAATTTTGGTTTCAGATATTGTTTCAAACTTGAGATTTATTATTATTATTACCCACGGACTTGTTAAAATGATATTTTACTGGTAATTGCATTTAGCTTAGATAAAATGGGTGGCTTGCCTGGTTCCACAACATGCACCATCACGACTCCGGAATTGGATCGTGACAAGTTGGTATCAGAGCTCTAGGTTGAATAGGTCTCACCAGTCATGAGCAGGTTTAGCAGAGTCTTGCAGATCGGTACGGAGATGTATGTACTTATCTTCGAGAGGCTACAGAACCCTTAGGAAAAATCTCACATTCTTTAATTTTTGTCGTGCGAATCCATCTATTCGTTCAAAAGCGTAATTCTTTGAATTCCTTTCATGTATTCGAATGCGCACGCGAGCGCTCTATTTCATCTGTGTATCCACGGCTTGTGATCTCCATGGGTGTGATGTGATTTTAGCATGTTGTAATGGGCCTGGATGGAGGACTTGAGGCCGGATTCTGTCTGTGGCTTGAGTGTTGAGATTTCATTGTGTGAACACATGTATTTGGGGACTTATATGCCCGTTGGTGTCCTTATTGACGGGACTTTGTGACTAGATGACTATGATATGAGTGTGATTTGAGGCTGAGATGGTTCATATTGCTTGATTGTGACAAAAAGAGATGGGCTGGATATGTGGCAAGAACTATTGAGTGTTTGACTTATGTCTGGAGTTGGCATATGGCCTCGAATTGTGAGTGTATTGGAAGACCTCTTATGTTGTTCGGTTGTGGAGTGAAGCGGACCTTTCTATTGTGTTATGGGTTCTTGGTGATGTCCTTTGGGCTGACCATTGCCCTAGTAGCGTTCATGTAATTGATTAACGGTGTATTCCAGCCGTACTAGCGCTCTTTTATTATTGTATTCATTGGTGACATCCTAGCGTATATCCGTAGCCAGGGGTAGCATACGCAGTATTTGAGGATGGCATTATAAGGATTCAAGGAAGAGAAGCTCTATGCAAAGTTCTCCAAGTGTGGATTTTTGGCTCAGATCAGTAGCATTCTTGGGACACGTGGTGTCCAGTGAGGGTATCCATGTAGTCAGATGAGTGTGGGTAGAGCTTCCAGAAGTTCAAGATTTCCTTGACCACGACTCCAGTGATTAATTCTACCATCAGCTTCAGGTTCTTATACTGCTTATTGTGATATCTCGAGGGTAGGCATTGGTTTGTTCTAATGTAGGGGGTAAAGTGATTGCGTAATAACTATGATCTTCGGAAGTGTATAGAGAGATATCAATTTGAGGCTAGGAAGGCAGGGGTATCTCCTGCGGGTTGTCCTGAGGTGCGTGATCCTTATGTTCTTCTATAGTAAGTTCTCTTCTACCAGTAAATGATATATGTTGTAATTGGAGTTTAGATCGTTTGTGGAAGTTGGCATGACTATTACAATGATGAATGTGAGATCTGCAGATGACTTGAGCTGTTAGACGGGTTGTGTTATTATGAGCTTGTGAAGGATTTAGTTGAATCTCACTGCGGTATTGTGGCAGTGATAGCGCATGGGAATTGTGAGTTATTGTTTGTCTTGATCTTTGGCTTTGAGACAAGTCGGGGAGTCTAATAATGATCAGTGGTTGTACGATTACACGATGCATTGTTTTCAGATCGAGGTATACTGGTGAGTCAATTATGACCTGCAGAGGTGGAGTAGAGATGACTCTAGTAATGGAAACCCTTGGATACAGGTTGAAATGTACTCTATGGGTAAATGGATTTTATTGAATGATCAGTTGTAATTGTAAAAGGTGTAGTGTGTGCAGTGTATGAAATTGATGTTGCTTCAAGTATGTGGATTACTTTCCTAGTATGTGGTTTGCAAAAATGGGGTCAGGTCGTTCAGTCTGTTTGATCAGCTTAATTGAGAATTGCGTAGAGTGGGTGACTCTCGAGAATGGTTCTGATGGTTCAAGGTTATATGTAACAATTAGAAATCTTCGAGATGTGTAAATGGCTAGAAACTAAGATTTACGTTGGAGGGTGTAAAACATTATCATGGATTCTTCATATTAGTATCAGGAGGGTGATGGTAATGGCTTAGATTTGTAGGAAGTCACTTCAGGGTAAGTATTTTGCGTATGGTGCTTTTGGGGATATTTGAGGGAGTATTCAACAGCTTATGAGCCTTCGACGGTATGGTTTTATGCTTGGGTCTTGTGTGGTGATCCTGGGGTAAGATTTGCAGTATTAAGGCAAGAAGCAGTATCAATTCGAAGGTCAGTCAGAAGGAACTTGGATAAATAGGACAGCTCGGTAGTAGGTCGGATCGACATGATAATGGATATTATTAGTTCCTTGAGTATGAGGTGATGAGTTCTTACAGGAGTTTCTTGGCAATGTTCTTGGGTTTTGGTGACATGCGTAGCTTGGTTGGTTTAGAAGGACTCGGTCCTGACAGTTGGTGTTGTATTAATGGAATTCAAATAGGTTTGGATGGTTTCTACTACGGTCAGAGATGTGTATTTTCTACTAGAATGAGGAGCATGTGATGTAAAGTGATTTTGTTTCTAGGTGGGACCAAATGTAAGGTTCCTGGCTAGCTGGGTGTGTAGTTATTTGTGGTTCGGAAGGGAGAATGAGGTTCTCATATTTATCATAGGATAGCATGGCGTATGCGATATTTTATGTATAGTGAAGATTTGCATATGTGGGGTCTTGGTTCAGTTATGGAAGGGAGGTCAGCACTGGCAGTTTCAGATGACTAGGTAGATGATACCACTATTGGGTGGCTTGATGAGGGTATGCACTCAGAAAGGGAAATGTGTGGAGTTATGGGTGCTTCATTGGTATTGCGACGCTCTCTTGTTGGATCGATTGCTGATATTCAAGGTTGCTTGGTGACACAGGAGAATTATAGGGGTATCCCTCGCGGAATGATTGAGTATCAGGTATGTGTTATATATTCGAGCGGTGGAGTTGGGATCAGGTATGGTAATTTGTGCGCTTCATGGACTTCGAGACTGAGAGTTCTCATAAACAGATTATTTTGTGGTTGTGGATTGTGAGGATGCGAGCAAAGCTAGTTAGATGTTATTAAATGCCATGATTCAGTCATTGAGAACCTTCAGAGAATTATCTATCTGTTGTGGGTGACCAAAGTTGATTTAGGGTTATTGATAGGCCCAGTATGGGTGCGTGTTTTGCACCGGGTCAGAATTGTTGACTCCGAATTCACTATTGTTGAGGGATGCACCATTCGATTTTCATTGAGTTTATTCATATTCTGGAGTGATCTATAAGTTACCCTTCGGTGTTGCGAGGAGTGGTGATTGTTGGTTATATACACATATGGTGGGTATTTATTTGGGCTTTATAGCGGGATTTGAGTAAGGTAAGTAATTGGGTATTGCGGGATTGAGACGCATTGGTTATGTTCTTCTGATTCGAGTGGCATGGTATCGCCCGATTCCCCCGTAGTATGGAAATGCACTTGGACTGCTTGATGTCGAATTGCGCATGGTTATGGATTTTGGGCAATGCGGATTGAAGTGTTTCATGTGGGCCAACGTTTGGATCGGATACCGCATCATAGCGGAGTTATGTGAAGATATGATCCTTGGTGTCAGATTCGTGTGTTTTGATTTTACGATGTGTGCCAGGCTCTTAGCGTGGTGTGGTGATGGTAATTGTTTATGGCAGGATAGTCCTCTCGTGTGAATCTTTTCTATGATTCAAGTTCGTGGATGTTGCTATTGAGTGCACGAGTTGTACATGTTATGGCTTTGGATTGTATTGATGCGTCATGTCATCAGAGTGGTCATGTTGGATGAGGAGAGGTCATTGGGCCTAGACTGAATACTACCAGAGTTGACTACATCATGGTTGGAAGGATGGTATCAAAAGTTGGCTTTGAAATCTGCTATAATTTCGGTCGGAGAAAGGGGGAGGTCCATGACTGGCTGATCGGACAAATGGTTGCTAGTTCTACGTGTTTCTTTCATCATCGACAGTATATGAAAGTGTTAGAGCGAGGCATTGCTTGATGAGAGGTTATGTACCGGTATTGGGTTGTTTTGAGCAGCTATTGTGGTTAAGAGTCAAAGCTATGAGTGCTCGAGATGTGATTACATTTGGGGTACGTATATGGCTTGATACGGCGTGTTCAGACTTGTTCAGTTTATAGTTGTGGAATTTTGATCTTGTAAATTATTTCAAAAGTGGAAATTTGATTCTAAGGTTTATGGGTCAAGATTGGATTTCGAAATTTCATCTGTGTTATGCTATTGGACCTATATGGGGTAGGGTGATGTGGGATCACCCCCGAATATGGGCATGGTAGGTTACTCGGCAATTTTGGCGGTGTTTGGAACAACCCTAGGCACGTTCGAGGATGAACGTTTGTTTAAGAGGGGGAGAATGTAATGACCCGACCGGTCATTCCGTAGAATTCGCACAGTTATTCCCATTGTTTCTTTATCATGCATTGTTTATGCTAATTATGATGTGTTGGAGTCGGTTGGTTCGGGTTCGGACTGGTTGTAGTGAGAATTGAGACACTTAGTCTCTTAAAGTAGCCTTATAGTTGGAAAAGTCAACTGGGAGTTGACTTCTTGGTAACGATCTCGGAATGCGGATTTTATGGCTCGGGTAGCTTCGTTAGGTGATTTCGGACTTAGAAGTGTGTTCGGAATGTAGTTTGTAGGTCCGGTGTAGAATTAGGCTTGAATTGGCGAAAGTTAGTTTTTGGTGATTTCCGGTCGGCAGTGGAAAACAGGCTATGGGGGTCAAAGTGGAATTCCGAAAGTTGGAACAGGTTCGTAGTGTCATTTTGGGTGTGTGTGCAAAATTTCAGATCAATCAGACGTGTTTTGGATGGTTTCGGCATCTTTGGCAAAGGTTAGAAGTTTTAAAGTTCATAGGCTTGAATTCAAGGTGAATTTAGTGTTTGGGTGTTATTTTGGTTGTTCCGAGGGTACTACTAAGTCCATATGATCATTTATGTCTTGTTGGTATTTTTGGTTGGGGCCCCGAGGGGCTCGGGATTGATTTCGGGTGGTTAACGGAGGTTTGGACTTGGAATTTGCAGCAAAACAGCTGTTGGTATCATTTTGCTGGTGTGACCGCACCTGCGGATGGGGAACCGCAGGTGCGGGCCCGCAAAAGCAGATGGGACTCCGCAGATGCAGAAGTTTGGCTTGCTGAGGAAATTCCGCAAGTGCGAGGTATTTTCCGCACCTGTGAAGCCGCAGATGCAGAAGGACGAGCGCATGTGCCGAAGCTGAGATTTTGAGGGTTCTCCGCAGGTGCGCACCTGGGACCGCAGGTGCGGGTCCGCAGGTGTGCGTAAGTGGCCGCAGGTGCGGAACCATTGTTCAGAAAGTATATAAGCATGCCTTCGCGAATTTGAGCCATTGTTTTCAATATTTCATCCGGGTTTGAAGCATTTGAAGGGTTTTTGAAGAGGGAAATCGATATTTCTTCATTGAGTTAAGGTTTTTGGACTCTAAACTCGTTTATATGTGATTAAAGGTCTGATTAATGGTGAAAAATCAGGGAACAATCAGTGCTGAAATAGGTAATTAGGGATTGAGATTAAGAGACCTTAAAATGGGAATTTGAGAGGTCATTTGAACTTCGATTTCAATGTTCTTGGTATGTATAGACTCGTGGGAGGATGAGGATTCTTGTGGTGTAAATTTTCCCGAATTCCGTGATTTGGGCCCGGAGGTCGGGTTTGACCAATTTCGGGATTTTTGAGTATTTTTGATAAATTTCGATTGGGTTTCATTCCTTGGCATATTATAATGGTACGAATCTGACTTTTGGTAGATTTGGAGAACTCGGAGGCCGAATTTAGAGGCAAAGGCACTGCGGACTAGTATTTTAGCCGGTTCTGAGGTAAGTAACGTTTCCAAACTTGGTTCTGAGGGTTCGAAACCCCGAACTATATGATATATGACTATAACGAAGGTGACGCACATGCCAAGTGACGGGCGTGCACCGAATGATTCGTGGCCTGGCTCATCCCATGGCACCGTCTAGTAACAATTAAGAATTGATGTCTGCACTTCTATTATGTGGTAAACGTGAACCTGTTAGAAATCATGTTAAGTATAAATGCAAAGGCTTCACGTCGAACATGCTGAGACCCGAGTGGTCATCTATTACTGTCTCCTCTTGTGATTATTTGATTTCATATACTCAGTCCTGTTATAGCATTTCATTTCATGCCTCAGTCTCAGAAATTGTTAAGTATATGCATATTTATCATTGTTTGGGCTGATTTATACATCTGTGAGCCATATGAGTGAGACTGGAAATTAATGAATGAGTGAGGTCGAGGGCCTGTTATTGAGACATTTATGAGATCGGAATGCACACCGCAACGATACCGTAATCATGCCTTCGTTGGCTTGATATAGCGCTTGGGCTTATAAGAGCCCCTCCGGAGTCTTTACACCCCAGTGAGCGCATTGATATTGAGGGATAGATCTTCTCTGGACATGGATCTTGTCCGAAGTTGATGATATGTGAGGGATGGATCTTCCCTGGACATGGATCTTGTCCGAGTGTTGTATTCCGGAGATGGATCTTCTCCGTTGGGTTGGATTGGACTTTTTCCCAGTACTGAGTGACTACGGTCACCGATGATTATGTACATTTCGGGATGGATCTTCCCCGGTCATGGGAGCCATTTAAGGTACTGAGTGGACTGTTGTGTGACAGTTGTGAGCACTGTGTGCATTCCCACACTGGTTTCATACATTCATATATTGGCATGTAGAGTATACTGGGTTTACTTGACATATTTTGTTCAATTTCTGATAAACTGTTAGCATGTCTAATTTCTGTACACTTCTTATTGAAAATTCTAAGGTTTTGTCTGTCACTACCTCTCAGCCCATAGTTTGGGTTTGTTACTTCTGAGTTGGTGTACCCACGTTACCCCTTGCACTTTGTGTGCAGATCCAGGTTCACCGGGACCCGGTAGCGGTTGCGGATTTGCTGTTAGAGTTCTTTTGGAGTCTTCAAGGTAGCAGCTGGCGTTCGCGGCCTCGTCTTCTCCCTCTTTATCTTCTTGTTGCACTTTATTGTTACATACTATGTTGTCTATTTCCGCATTTTTATATTTTTATGCTATAGTAGCTCGTGACTGAGTGACACTAGATCCGGGGTTGTAGAACTTAAATTTTGGTTTCAGATATTGTTTCAAACTTCTGATTTATTATTATTATTATTACCCGCGGACTTGTTAAAAATGATATTTTACTGGTAATTGCATTTAACTTAGATAAAATGGGTGGCTTGTCTGGTTCCACGACAGGCGCCATCACGACTCTGGAATTGGGTCGTGACAGCACTTCATAACCAAGAATTATATATGCTTGAAGGGATCTAAATCCTTCGGGGATTGTCATATATGTTAAGTCATATAAGCCATAAAAATAGACTTTAGATGCTTATCAAGTTTTATTCCATGCTAGACATATACGATAGATAAAAGTGGTTGCACACACCATTGACTTTATACTTTCAAGTGTTTGAACTACATGTCTTTCATGTGAAACCAATTCTATTCGAATCGTGTCTCTTCTTTTTTGCCAATATTTTTGTGTCTGTATTCGACAGATTTAATATCCTCATCTAACTTAGCACTATCATAGATCTCGTCGATGATCATTTTATATCGGTTCTAATATTTTTTTATAAAGACATAACATAGAGATCTCTTCATTTATATTTTCAAGTACGTGAACCTCTCCTGAGATTGTATGAAGTGTTATATGTCATGTGATCTTTTATATCACTTGCCTCCTTATTATGATCATTTTGATCATTTGCTCATCATCTTTATCAAGAATTTTATTTGAAACTGATTTGTCTATACGTTTTAAGTGTACCATAGACTTTGTCCTTCTGGAACTTATTCTAATATGAGCATTTGTAGTGAGAATATAGTTATTTTCTTTGGGTCCGCAAATGCGCCTGGCATGCTTTGCAATATATTGCAAATGAATTATCTTTTTATGAACTTCAAGTTCATATTATCTTATTCGAGGATCTATATGTGAAATGATAATTCTTTCCATTTAACTTTTTCTCAATTGCTTATCATGTCTCCCCCTCGTGTTCGAAAAACTAATTTGTTTCCTCAATTTTGAGAACTCATCTTTGTGCGTTATGGTGTTAATAAAAAAATACACCGCACATCAATAATAATAAGATGGAATTATTTGGATCCTGACCCTGAACCACTTGTGAGGGGAGAATGTAATATACTTTCGTATATAACTTATATCAAAGTAATATAGATAACTTTGTTCTCATAAGCAACAATTTAGTTATTACGTGGAGGCACTCAATAAATCATTTTGCTAAATCAACTATGATATTAACCAACTTACCAAGATGAACTGTCTTGAATAGAAAATATAAAAATTATGCTCGAAATTAAATTATTGAGCAAGTTACCTCGCAAACATCAAGTTACGGGTTAATAATAATTGCACATGTAACCAACTCATGCATGCACCTAGCTTTGAGTTTTAAATACCGAATTACATGAGGCATTCATGGAAAGCCTTTTTTTATTTTAGTCAAGAAGATCTAGTGTCTCCCTTTTTATTTGTACTAGCCACGGCGTCCTTAAGTAAACTTTTTTAAGTCAGATATTGAGTTAAAATTCCATCATAGATATGCAAGATTGGAGATCGCTTTGTAAATGATTTGTTACTCTTTTCCAAATAAGATTCAGCTTCAGTAATTGTCTCACACAACTGTTTCATCCAATTTTCAGATGCTTCAATTGTGCAGGCTAATCTAGGCAAGAGTTCAGTATTTTGGTAATGTGAAAGACAGGAGATCTTACAACACTTGGATTTTTAACTTTCTTTCAAATACCATGGTATATATCTATCTGCAAAAGAACTCATCTTGTTGCAGTCTGAGCACCTAATAAAGAAAATATAGCTAGAATCTCATTATGGGCTACAAGAAAGTAATCATATGGGGCCGGGTAGGATACAAATTATACTCTCTGGCATACTGAGCTCAATTATTTATTGATGCATTATGTAGTAGAGTTATGTTTGGTCGGGGAAAAATGTGATCGATCGCTAAAAAAGCTCTTGTTATTTGGGATAGAATGTGCAGTCCAAAATCTAAAGGTTGATTGTGAAATAAGGATGCTATACTAAAAACCTGCTAAGGACTGGCTCATCAACAGAATAAGTAATGGATCAAACGGATCCATACATACTATTAATTATTAGAGTTCAGCAGCAATCCAGTATCTCAACATGCATGTTTAATGATCATCAGGAGGTTTTTGGGACAGGTTTAGTGCAATCTCAATGCTAGTAGTTAAGAGCATGATCTATTTGCAGCTATTGGAGATTATCCTAGAATGGGCTAAAAATATATAATGTTCAAGAATGATGCTAAATTAGATAGATTGTTAACTGCTGACAGATTAGTCAAATAATGGGGCATGAAGAATGTGGATCTATGTTCTGCTTTATGCCACACACATGATGAGTCGAGGGGATATTTATTTGTACAAAAATGTGAATTGTCCCGGAGTTTGTGGAGCAGAGTCTTGACAATATGGTTATAGAGACACAATCTTGCACTTGCAAACTAGAAACAATACTAGCATATATTTTTAATGTAAGAGCCTCACTTGGAATTAGATTTTGTTTACAGAAGCTTCTGATTTTTATGTGATGTATTAGGCTGTTGGACAGAGGATGCTGAGGTGCATTTTGTTTTGATCAGTCGTATAGCTAGTTGAAACTAGTCCTATAACTATTTTGTGAGGTTTCATTGGTGTTAAATAAAATAAGTTAGTTACCAAAGAAAAAGTCTTTTTATGTATATACGATTTTGATTAGATGACATATATTGGTAAGAAAGAATTTATATATAATGAATCACTTTTTGATTTTGTGGTTTTCAATTTTTTAATTTAATATCCACTTATAAGAGATGAATATCAGTATAAGTCTAGCTATAACAAATAAACCCTAACTCCATAGTCACTAGTACAGAAACGGAAGTTATGCATAAAATAAAAGTTTAACTTAATCAAGGAGAATTACTTCATATAGGATTAGAACATCAATTTGTCAAAAATAATTAAAAATTAAATTTGATATAGGAATGTAAAGTAATTGTCATCAATTTTTTTTATAAAACAAAACAACTCTAAGATATTCCAAATATAGGAAAGATCAAAGCAACAGTTGCTTTCACTCATTGTTTCCTTCGACTATCTTGCGAAATTACTACCAAATCAAGATTAGAAAAAACAAATGGCAGGAGCAATTATCAATGTAAACTACACTTTTTTTGGTGTGTTGTTACAATTGATACTTTGTCCAATTCCATCTTAAGAAGAAGAAAAAAAGAATTAAGTCACACAAAACTTTAACCGGAATAAAGTTTAAACGGAACAGTTTTTAGAAATTTCAGAGAAACCAAATCTAAATGCCAGTAAATTCATATTTTCAAAATTGTATCAATAAATGCTATATAATCTGAAGAGTAAAGTTGTTACTAATTGTGAAACTTGTGATTCATTCTACGTCAAAAGATGAATGTCAAAAGTGTTAAAATCTATCCCGAGGCTCCGCCATTGATGAGCTCGAGCAAGAGAAAGAACAGAGAGAGCGTTAGAGAGAGAAAGAAACTGGAAAATGAGAAAATGTTTCTTATGTTACTTGCTTGCTGTAAAATGAGTTGCACACCTCTTATTGTTACTTGCTTAGCTGTAAAATGAGTTGTACACCCCTTATTATACTAACTAACATAACTAATCATCTACTAACTTTCTTAACTAGTCACCTTCTAGAGGAGTACTACAAGAATGTACAATTATTTACAACTTCTAATTTCAACACCCCCTCTCAAGTTGAGAATGAAAAAATATCTTTTATTCCCAACTTGGAGATTAATGCATCATGTTGCTAATGTCCTAGTGCTTTGGTCAGCACATTAGCTGGTTGTTCCTGACTGGGAATATAGGAAGTCTTGATCAGCCATTCTTGAATCTTCTCCCGGATGAAATGGCAGTCTATTTTTATGTGTTTTGTTCTTTGATACATAAGATTTGCAGCGATTTTCAATGTTGCTTTATTATCACAGAACAACTTCATGGGAAGCTTTATATTCACATTCAGCTCTTCCAATAGACCTTTCAACCACACAAGTTCGGCTATTGTATGTACCATGCTTCTATAATCAGCTTCAGCTGAGCTTCTAGATACAGTATGTTATTTTTTTAGATTTCCAGGATATGGTTGAAGTACCAAGCTTAACATTGTATCCAGTAACAGATTTTCTTGACATATGACATGATGCCTAAATGAATCACATAATGCTTCTATTTCTTCATTGTTGTCCCTTGACATTAACAGCTCCAACCCTGGTTGTTTCTTGATGTACCTTACTACATGAAGTGTTGCTTCATAGTGAGATTTCTTAGGTGCATGCATAAACTTCTTAGTGACTATACTTCATATGAGATATTTGGCCTTGTTATTGTTAGATACAAAAGCTTCCCTATGAGTCGTTGATAACTCCCCTTGTCTTCCAGTAATTCATCTCCCTTACTTGTGTCTGTGCAAGTATCAAACTCAATGCTTGTCAGCTTCAAGTTCTACTCCATTGGTATCTCTTTAGGCTTAGAAACTACCAAGCCTGCATCAGAAATCATCCCTAATGCATATTTTCTTTGAGTCATAAGAATGCCCACTTTTGCTCTAGCAAATTCTATGCCTAAAAATTATCTGACTTCTCCAAGTTCTTTCATTTTGAAATGCTGATGAAGAGACTCCTGTGCATTTTTAATTTCCTGTAGATCATTTCTTGTAACAAGTATATCATCTACATACACCAAAATCAAAACAAATCTGTTATCCACATTTCTAGTAAATAAAGAATAGGCATGCTTGCTTTGTTTAAGACCAGATGAAGACAAGGCTTGAGACAGCTTCAAATTCCATTGCCTAGAAACCTGCTTGAGCCCATACAGGGATTTAAGTAGCCTGCAAACCTTATGCTCTCCATGGCTACTAAATCCTTGAGGCAAAGTCATGTAGACTTCCTCTTCAAGATCTCCATTCAAAAAAGCATTCTGAACATCCATTTGGAAGATAGACTAGTGTTTGAGAGCAGCAATGGCAATGACATCCCTCACAGTAGTCAGATTAGAAACAAGAGAGAATATATGAAACATGAGGGTTCAACATCATCAGAAAAAGAAGTAAGGAAGGCTTTGAAAGAAGGAGAAAGGTGAGTGTATGAAACAAAATGTTGAATAGGATGAGAAGTAGAAGAAGTAGACAGTAGGGGTGGATGAACATAGTCAGTCAACCAAATTGGAGGCTTACTAATTCTTCCGGACTTCCTAGGAGGAGGTAAGTCATGTGAGGCAGTAGTGCTAGGTTCAGCATAGGCATCAGGATCCATGGGAGAGGAAGAGAGCAAGGTGTCTGATGGGATTGACTCTGCATCAGGGAATGAAGGTTCTATTAATAGAGGACTGTGGGGTTCTGAAAGTGAGGCTGGCAAGTTGGTGATTGGAGATGAAGGCAATGAAGTGGGTGATGTTTGTGTAGATGAGTCTGGCCTATAATCTAGTGTTGGAGAAGGAGAAAAGACCTCAGAACTAGTTTCAGGTATGAGTTTGAGGAATCATGGTGGGATGTCAGAAAATTCTCTTTTGAACATTTGAAAGGAAAAATATTTTCTTTAAAGACAACATCTCGGCTGACAAAGGTTTTTCCAGAGTTAAGGTCATATAGCTTATTGCCTTTCTGTGTAAAACCATAACCTAGAGGAACAGCAGGAATGGATTTTTGTTGGAATTTGTCATGAGAGTCAAATCTGGTAGCAAAGCAAAGACATCCTATTATCCTTAGGTGATCCAATTTAGGGGAACAACCATGAAAAAGCTCATAAGTAGTCTTTCCATGTATAACCGTTCTAGGAAGTCTATTAATGAGATAAGTGGCTGCTAGAATGCATTCACCCCATAGTTTTAAAGGTAATGCAGCTTGAAACCTCAAGGTCTGCCTACTTCAAGTAGGTGTCTATACTTCCTTTCTACAACTCCAATTTGTTGGAGAGTATAGACACAACTACTTTGATGAATAATTCCTTTGGTTTGAAATAGATTAGAGAAAAGAGAATTGAAGAACTCATATCCATAGCCATTATCAGACCTGAAAATCTTGACAGTAGGGGAAAATTTGTTTTCTACCAAACAAAGAAAATTTGATAGAATCACATAGACATTACTTTTCAGTCTTAAGAGAAAGGTCTAGTTCATTCTTGAAAAATCATCAACAAGAGTTAGAAAATATCTATAACCATTGTGAGTGTTTACTCTATAAGGACCCCACGCATGCATATGAACAAGTTCAAAAGAACATTTTTGTCACGACCCAAAAATCTCACCTTCGGGCCATGACTGCGTCTAACGTTGAACCCGCTAGACAAGCCAACGTTTGAACTAAATAAAACTTATTAACAACAAATACGAACAAGATAACCAAGGCTTCGATGGCCCACCATATAAAATTTAACAAAATAACCCAAAATACAACATGGCACTTTTTCGAAATAAAACCCATAAACAAATCCCAGAACTGGTGTCACATACTCACGGACTATCTAAGAGATTACTACAAACAAAAGGTCTGAAATAAGCACATAAGACTGTCTTTGAAATACAAAGTAAGACAGAGCTGAAAGTGGAAAGTAGAAGGTGACGTCAAGGCCCACGAACGTCTGCGGGTCTACCTCGAGTCTCCTGTGTGACTGAATGAGATGCTCCGATCGTCAGTGATCTCCGGGTCCGGCTGCGTAGTCTGCACAACATAAAGAAGTGCAGGTGTAGCATCAGTACAACCGACCCCATGTACTGAGTAAGTGTCGAGCCTAACCTCGGCGAAGTAGTGACGAGGCTAGGACCAACACAACATATGTACCTGTGCAATTTTATATAATAGCAGGAAAAATGGCAACAGAAATAAGCAAGTAAGACAGATACGGGGAGAACATGCTGGGGAGATAGGGTAACAGTATGCTAGCACAGCAGTACAAGGTAATAAATGAAACGTAAAGTCAAGGCAGAAGTATAGCTTCTCAAACATATAATGAACAGGAAAGGCACGATATGTCCCCTCGTGCATAATCGTGCATAACCTAACAGTCACTCGGCACGGAATGTCCCCTCGTGCATATATAATAACACTCGGCACGGAATGTCCCCTCGTGCATAACCTCACAATCACTCGGCACGGAATGTCCCCTCGTGCATATATAATATAATAACACTCAGTCAACACGGCATGTCCCCTCGTGCGACGAATAATAAAAACACAAGGCAACAATAATATGAAAGTCAACAACACGAAGTCTCAAGTGCATGGAAATATTCAATACAATTCTATTGCTCCGGCAAGGAGAAATCATCATTTACAACATCAACAAATGCCCGACAAGGGTCTCAGCTATAACCAACCTCGCATCAGAATTACAATTTCATAAATGTAAGCCTCAACTGAAATAAATCACTCAATAACTATTTACGTCATGAAACAGCGTCAAGGTATCACTTTTTAATTCACCAATTACTCACAGTGCGGGGGATATTAAGAACATAGCAAATTTCATCACAATTGACTCACGGGCATACTTGACCGCAACGCATAGGCACTCGTCACCACGCCTATACGTTGGACATGAGTTGCACATAGCAAATAAAACTCTATACCTAATCCCTCAAGCTGAGGTTAAGCCAAACACTTACCTCGGCTCCAGAAATGCAAGTCAAACCTCAATCACAACCTTCCCTCTCGAATCCAACTCCAAATCGGGAATATCTAGACATAATGGATTTATTAACATCAATAAGTACTCAATAAACCATTTTCAAAGCCAAGTTATGCATTTCCTACTATTCTTCCAAGAATACTAAAATTCAACCCCGGGCCCACACGT
>ML285665.1:0-77655 GCA_005239495.1 Nicotiana undulata
GGAAGGCTCAGTAAAGTTTTGAGAATTACTAGTGTGTGAAGTTTTACGTTATTTCATGTTTGTCATGTCTTTATTCTCCGCATTCTTAAAGTTTAGCTATTTTTATTAAGCAATGCTTACAGGATTTTGTTGGTAATTTGTTGAAAGTGACGAACCATCGTTTCGTTCAGTATTAAATGATTTTAAATTACTATTGCAAGTTATACGTTGGCTGGCCTAGCGGGTTCAACGTTAGGCGCAGTCACGGCCCAAAGGGTGGGAATTTGGGTCGTGACAGGGAGGGGAGTTAATATAAAAGGTAAATAATGCGGTTAGTGGAGGGGGGGAGGAACGAAGGTGAAGGTAAACGTGGGGGAAAGTTACGGATATGGGGGGAGGGGGTGAGCTGAGAGGAAAGAGAAACGTGTATTAATTTGTCCTATAATTAAGCCTAAAATAAATGCTTAATTTATTATACCCCTAATTTAATTATGGTATATGATAGGTAATTAAGTATACTAACTGTAATTATCTCTAATCTTAAACATTGAGGGTAATAAGGTTTAATATATGGCATAGAAAGGTAAAACTTCCATTATTCATCTTCTTCAAGACATTATACACCATCGACACCAAAACAAAAAAAAACCTAGCAGCCCACCCTAACCACCAAGTCGCCGCCAACCTCACACCACCACAGCCGCCGGTCGTCACTCCCCCTTCAACCCCATCGCCACTGCTCCCTCGCCATCAATCAACTTCGACGAGACCCTCACTGCCGCCTTATTCTTCTCCACCCACAACAACCAGCCGCTAGGCTACACCCGCCTCTCAAGTTGCCGCCGCCGCCTAGCGACTCCACCACCACTCTCACGCCGGCCAAACCACCCCAACTCCCTCATCTCCTTCAGCCCACACCACCGCAGTATGGTGACAGATATGGCCGGGAAAGGCCATAAACGGCGACCCCATCTTCCTTAACCTAGCCGGAAACCTTCAACCGCGGACCTTGGACCACCTCTCTGCCATCTCCGGCTAGCACCACCCACAACAACCTCCGAAAATCGATCCCTCCCATATGCACATGCACCAAAGAGAAAACACTGTACACAGTAAAAAAAAGACAAAAAATCTGTTCATTTTCATTTCGGATTTTGGCCTCAAAACCATGGAATTCGATCAAGTTTTACGGTGTTTGGAGTTCGTTTCAGTTGTTGGTTCCGTTCGAGGTCCCTGGCAGTTCCTATTTGCGATTTCATTTTCCGGTCATAGGTCGTTGTTCTGGGTTGATGTTCCTGTTTTCAAGTCTTTGATTAAGTGTTATTGTTTTTGCGGAATTAATTTTGGCCGAAACAGAGCAAAGACTTTGGTTCCACACTGAGGTCCAATTCTAACTTTGTTTTCTCCTTAATGTTTGATTGGTTTATCATTTGCTTGTCATCATGTTACTTTCTGTTTTGATTGAGATTGCTACTAGTTGATTGAATAATGATTAGTTTATCATTTAATTTAGGTGTTCCTCTTGGTGAAAGTATGTCGGAAAGTTACTAAAAGTATTCTTGGGTTGTGGTGGGGTAATTTTGAACGAAATGAAATTGGACTTAAAACAGATTTGAATTCAAGTAGCTTTGTTACCTTTATTTTGTTCTATTGGATCGCTAATTACATTTTAGGCTGGATAACAAATAGGCAAAACTCGAATAATCCGGGGTAGGCAAACTTTAGAATTTTTTTTTTCTTTTCTTTTATTTTTGAGGTAAGAGGTTGTCCTCGTTAGTTGATTATTATACCCGGGGAATGCCCCGTAGAGTTTTTATATATTAATTATCCGGGGAATGCCCCGAAAAACTTTGTAAATATTTTGGAGGCCATGACGATCGCAATTGAGGAAGTATAATGTAGGTTAGCTTAGGATTTTCATTTTTATTTCTTTTTCTTTTATTAGGTGGGGACGAGCTCGATCCTCTTGTGTGTTTATTTTGCTTTTATGTGTTTTTACCTCAATTTGAATATCTTTAAGTCAACTTGATCATGTACGCAACCGTATTAGTTACGGGACTCGGGAATTCCTAACACCTTCTCCCTGAGTCAACTGAACCCCCTTACCCGAATCTTGGGTGCGGACTTAGTTTGGAGTCCAAGTGTTTTAAAAGGAAAAAATGTTTTTTTTTAAAAACGGTGACCTGACACACCGAAACTAAAAGTCAGGTGGCGACTCTGAGTTATTCTTTTTGAACACAATCTTTTTTTCACTTTAAAATTTGAAAACCCTTTTTGAACTTTACAAAATCTTTTTATTTATTTTTAAGAGGATTGAGTTTTAGTTTGAAAAAAAAGGGTGTGACACCTTCAATTCCTTTAACTCTGGCGAGGTCATACGATATGGCGGGGTTGAAATGGGCTGAGCGCCCGGAGCCAAATCAATGCAAAAGTCAATATCCCTGTCGAGTGGTATACCCGGCAGGTCAGCAGGGAATACCTCTGGAAACTCACGAACAATTGGCATAGACTCCATCGGAGGAACCTCAGCACTAGAATCACGAACATAAGCCAAATAATCCAAACAACCCTTTTCGACCATGCACCGAGCCTTCATATATGAGATAACTCTGCCGAAGGAATGACTAGGAGTCCCCCTTCATTCCAATCGGGGTACTCCCGGCAAAGCCAAGGTCACACAGTCTTGGCATGACAGTCCAGAATAGCATAATAGGGAGATAACCAATCCATACCCAAAATGACATCGAAATCAACCATATCAAGAAGTAAAAGATCTACATGGGTCTCAAGACCACCAATAACCACTATGCATGAACGGTAGACTCGATCTACCACAATCGAATCACCCACCGGTGTAGATATATATACATGAGTACTCAGGGAATCACGGGGCATAATCAGATAAGGGGCAAAATATGAGGACACGTAGGAAAATGTAGACCCCGGATCAAACAAAACCGAAGCATCTATGCTGCAAACTGAAACCATACATGTAATGACTGCATCGGAGGCCTCAGCCTCAGGTCTGGCGGGAATAGCATAGCATCGGGGCTGAGCCCCACCAATCTGAACATCCCTGGGTCAAAACACTGCGGCCTGACATGTACCCCTCATAGCCTGTGCTCCACCTCTAACTGTCTGTCCTCCACCTCTGGCACCTCGACCTCCACCCCTAGCTGGCTGAGGGGGTGGGGGTGCACCTGGTGCAGGAATCATAGCACGGGAACACCCTGATACTGAGAACTACCAGAAGCTCGGGGGCAAAACCTGGAAATGTGCCCTGGAACACCACATGTGAAACAAGATCTCGGTTGTTGAGGCTGTTGGCCCTGAAACTGTCCCTGTCGACCAGAATAACCACTCTGAAAGCTCTGAAGTGGCGGTGCAGTGATAGGAGCTGGTGGTGCACTGCGGGATACCTGAAGTGCTGACTGGAATTTCCTACGAGGATGACCTCTGCCAAAAGAATCCCTGCCTCCAGATGAAGCACCATTGAATCGGCCAAAATGACGAGGCCTCTTGTCAGACCCCTGACCACTGCCCTGTGATAAGACCATCTCAATCCGCCTGGCCACATTGGCCACCTCCTGAAATGAAATATCAGTACCTGTATCTCTGTCCATCTGAAGTTTAATCGGCTGAGCTAGACCCTCAATAAACCTCCTCACTCTCTCTCGGTCAATGGGGAGTATCATAATAGAATGTCTGGCCAAAGTGATAAACCCGGTCTCATACTGGGTAACTATCATAGAGCCCTGCTGGAGACGCTCAAATTGCATCCTAAGATCCTCTCTCTGGGTAACTGGTTTAAACTTCTCCAAGAAAAACTCGGATAACTAAGCCCAAGACAACGGCGAATATCCAACTGGCATGGTTAAGCAAAAATCCCTCCACCAAGTTTGGCGGTACTAGAAAGATGGAATGTAGAAAAATCGACCCCATTGGTCTCCACGATCCCCATGTTCTGAAGAACCTCATAGAAAATGTCTAAGAAATCCTGGGGGTCATCTGATGGTGCACCAGTGAAAGTAGTAGTAAACAACTTGGTGAACCGATCTAATCTCTACAAAGCATCAGCAGACATAGCTGCTCCCTCAACTACCTATGACACAATACCCGACTGAGCTACTCCAGTTGTCTGAGGTGCTGTAGTTTGGAACTGAGTAGCTAACTGCTCTGGTGTGCGGGTGGCAGGAGTCTGGGCCCCTCCCCCAGCCTGAGAGACGGCTGGTGTTGTAGGAAGTAGACCGGCCTGAGCTACGCTCTCCATAAGACCCACTAAGCGGACCAGAGCGTCCTGAAGTATCGGGGTGGCAATGAACCCCTCTGGGACCTGAGCTGGTCCAACTGGAACTATCTGAGTAGGAACCTCACCGGCAAAGTCTACCTGTAGGTCCTCTACTGGGGCTGCTGCTCGGGGCTGAGCCCTGCCCCTGCCTCGGCCTCTAGCACGGCCTCATCCTCGGCCCCTCGTAGGAGCCGCAACTGGAGGATCGTGTTGTTGATCGGCAGATGAGGAAGCACGCGTTCTCGCCATCTGCGAGAGAATAGATTAGAGACTCAATTAGCATTTAGAACTCAAATCGCACGACAGAGATGAATAGATTTGAGCTTATTCCTGACTTTGCAGCCTTTGGGGGATAAGTACAGACGTCTCTGTACCGATCCCTCAGACTCTAGCAAGATTGTCCGTGAATTGTGAGACCTAGGCAACCTAGTCCTCTGATACCAACTTGTCACGACCCGAAATCGCACCGTCGGGACCGTGATGGCGTTTAACGTTGAACCCGCTAGACAAGTCAACTTTACCAGTTATTCTAGCATGTTCCTTTATTATTTAGCATTTAATAGTGATGTACAAGAACAATTAGAAATCAAAGTGCGGAAGAAGTGAAATCCAACAACTTAAGTAGATAGTATTACAAAATCCTTAATAACAACTCCCAAAATCTGGTGTCACAATTTCAAGGACTGTCTATGATTGCTACAAATAAAGGTATGAATAAACAAGGTACTATTGTCTCAAAAATACGTAAAGACAGGAAAAGAAGTATGATACGAGGTGACGCCAAGGCCTGCGGACGCCTGCAAGACTACCTTATGTCGTCTGGTAGACTAAAGGAAGCCTCCTCGATCAGTGTCCATTGGGTTCGGTACCGAGATCGGTACAACATAAAGAAGTGCAGGTGCAACATCAGTACAACCGACCCCATTCATTGAGTGAGTGCCGAGCCTAACCTCGGCGAAGTAGTGACGAGGCTAGGACACGACAAATAATATCACCTGTGCAGTTTAAATAAAATATAACAGGAAATAACAACAAGAAATAAACAGTTAAGTACAATAACGGGGAAACATGTTGGGGAAAAGGGGTAGCAAATACTGAAATGACAGAACGAGGCAGCAATTCGAATATCAAAAATAACAACGAGGATTAACAACACGAAATAAACAAGTGAAAAGAAACGGCACGGCATGTCCCCTCGTGCTAAAGTATCATAAACACGGCACGGAATGTCCCCTCGTGCATAAAACATCACAATCACGGCACGGAATGTCCCCTAGTGCATAAATATCATCAACACGGCGCGGAATGTCCTCTCGTTCATAAATAAACATAAACATGGCACGGAATGTCCCCTCGTGCATAAATATCAATCACACGGCACAGAATGTCCCCTCGTGCATAAATAAACATAAACATGGCACGGAATGTCCCCTCGTGCATAAATATCAACAACACGGCACAAAATGTTCCCTCGTGCATAAATATCAATCACACGGCACAGAATGTCCCCTCGTGCATAAATAAACATAAACACAGCAGGGAATGTCCCCTCGTGCATAAATAATATAAACGTGGCACGGAATATCCCCTTGTGCATAAATAACATAAACATGGTACGGAATGTCCCCTCATACATACATAACATAAACATGGCCCGGAATGTCCCCTCGTGCATAAATATCAAAAACAACAGTTTGGCAAGAAAATCAACAATAAGAAACCATAAATGCAAAGGAATAATCAACAGAAATAATACCGTCCCAGCAAGGGACACAGCTATAACCAATCCTACACAAGTGTATAATTTAACAAAATATTTCCCAACCGATCAAATACTTAACAGTATTCACAACCAAGAATTTCCCTCAAATGAATAACTACCAAATTGATATTAAATTCATAACACAATAAACCTCAATGAAAATCACATAATTACTCATATACGACTCACGGGCATACTTGACCACAACATATAGGTACTCGTCACCTCAGCTATACATTGGACATGGAACAAACGCATAGCAAATAAGACTCAACACATATTCCCTCAAACTAAGTTTAGGCCAAACACTTACCTCGACTTCCACGATCAAATCAAGCCTCTAGCACCGCTTTTCCTTTTGAACCCGACTCCAAATCAATCGTATCTAGACATAATCGACTTAATAACATCAATAAATGCTAAAAAATTCAATTCTAATGCTTAATTATAGGTTTTTTAGCATTCTTCTCAAAAATCCAAAAATCGACCACAGGCCCGCTTGGTCAAAACACAAGGTTCGGACCAAAACCCGATCACCCATTAACCCACGAGCCCGAATATATAATTTGTTTTGATATCCGACCCCAAAACGAGGTCAAATTCCCCATTAATCAAAAAGCCCTAACTCTACCCAGATCCCTAATTTTCTACCCTTAATCTCATGTTTTAGGCATAGAAATCTAATGGGTGTTGATAAAATGGAAGAAAATGAGTTTAGGATTACATACCTATGAAGCTATGGTGAAGAATTTCTTCAAAAATCGCCCAAGGAGGTGTGGAGAAGAAGGAGTTATGAAAAATGGAGAAATTCCCGTAAGTATTCTGTTTTTGGGCAAAAATAGACCTATGCGATCGTGACTAAAGGAAATGCGATCGCATAGAGGTCTGGACCTTACACTCCGCGATCGCGAGGGAAACGGATGCGGTCGCACAGTACAAACCTACCCAGCCCCCTAGCCAACCTATTCTCCTATGCGGTCGCAGCTACAGTTATGCGATCGCATAGTGCTATAGTTTCCTCTCCCTAACAATGTGCTATGCGATCGCGAATGGACCTATGCGATCGCATAGTACTCAACACCAGACACCAGAAAATGCTAAGGCACCAGATTTTCATGTTCAAAATACCCTGACACCTATCTGAAACACACCCGAGCCCTTGGGGCTCCAATATGCACACAACCTTAAAAACATCCTACGGACTTAATCGTGCGATCACATCGCCAAAATAACATCATAAACAATGAATTAAACCTCAAAATCAATGAAAATTTCTAAAACTCCTTTAAACTTCAAATTTTGCATTTAAGGTCCGAATCACGTAAAATGAAGTCTGTTTCTTACCAAACTTTACAGATATGACAAAAATATTATATCGAACCTGTACCAGGCTCCGAAACCAAGATACGGTCCCGATACCACAGGTTTCACATGTAATTACTTTTTCAAAATCTCTTATATTTTTCAGAAAATAATTTCTTTTAAAAATTTATTTCTCGGACTTGGGACCTCAGAATTCGATTCCGGGCATACACCCAAGTCCCATATTTTTCTACGGACTCTTCGGGACTGTCAAATCACGGGTCCGGATCCGTTTACTAAAAATATTGACCAAAGTCAACTTCGCTGAAATTTCAACACAAAATTATCAGTTTTTTTCACATAACGGCTACACGCCCGAGTTGCGCGCGCAAATGGAGGTGAGATAGAAGGAGGCTTTCATGGCCTCGTAACACAGATTAATCTAGAAATACATGGGATGACCTTTTGGGTCATCACAATCCTGTGGTATTCGTACCAAAAATTAGGATCCCTCTGGCTTGGATCTGACCTCATCGGCTTCGGGAACCGTGCTTCTTTAATGTTCCTCATAGCCGATACCAACTCTACTATACTAACGTTGAAGTTGTATTTTGATAGACTAGGTAGGGAGGATCCCGTGTCTTGACGCTTCTTTGTCTTGCAATGATCTGTTGTTCCGATCGCAATCAGTTTTTTATCAGTAACGAACCTTTTTGCCCAACAAAAAGCTCTACCACGTCCTTCGGCCCGTTGTAGGGCAAAAATCGGCCCCTTGAAGACCGTATATCTATGTCGAAATAGTCTTTTGATTTTTCTTAATTCTTCTCACAACCTTTTGTCGACACCAGGAAGCCAATCTGATCATCTTCAATCCTTGTCTTAGACTTGTACCGGTTGTGAACATCCCCCCAAGTCATCACTTGGAACTCAAGCAAGCTTTCCTTCAATTTCCGGGAAGCATTATAACTTCTCGAATTCAGACCCTTGGTGAAAGCTTCAACTGCCCATTCATCCGGAATAGCCGGGAGAAACATCCTCTCCTTTTGGAACCGGGTGACGAATTCCCGTAGCAACTCAGACTCTACTTGTGCAATTATGAATATGTCGGCCTTTCGGGCATGTACCTTTTTGACCCTGACATGGGCCTTAATAAAATAATCTGCGAGCATCTCAAAGAAATCTATGAAATACTCAGGTAATGGTGAATACCACATCAAGGCTCCCTCGTGAGAGTCTCTCCGAATTTCTTCAACAAAACAGATTCAATCTCGTGGGGAGCTAAATTGTTGCCTTTGTATAGGTGGTAATATTCTCATGAGGGTCCGGAGTTCCATCATATTTTGGCACGTCAGGCATTTTAAACCGCTTTAGGATCAATTGTGGTACCGCACTTGGTTTATACGAAAACTGAGCATTCTTCTTTGAATCTGGCCTTTTCAGCACTGGTGGTATGCCTCGGATTTAGTCCATGCAGGAGTTCACTTCCCTCTTAAACCGCAAGAGCTCTCTTTTGAAGGGATCACTCTCGTTGTTATGACCGGAAATACTCCCCCCAGCCCCCTCGGAGCCAACCTCGCCCTCGAGTGTTGTTGTCGGTCCTCTGCGATGTTTTATTCACTGGAGCACTACGAGGAACTAGTCATCGTCTATTTGCGTTATTGGAAGCACCCGATAATGCATGCTTTATTTTTGTCATAACCTTATCCTGCCGCGTGAGATTGTCTAGAATGACCTATTGCTGCTCTTGTAGGACCCTTGCCGCTTCAACAACATGCCCATCTTCGGCATCATCGGGAGTCGCCTCCCGAACATGTCGTGGACCGGTGTATCAACATTTCCCTTTTTGCAGGTGTCACTTATTGAATCCTCGTGATGAGGCTAGTCTCTTTGGGCCTCAAGATTATGTGTGTTGTTAACGCCATTTTCTGTGATTTTTTGCTAAGAACAAATAATCAAAACACGCTAGTGAAAGAAGCAAGAACCAACTTAATTACACGATTGTCTAGGCCTGCCCCACTATGGCCGCCAAACTGTTTATCCATAAAATGGTATAGTTGAATTTATACGTGGTTTCTAGACAAGTGAATTAATTTGATCTTGAAATAATAAAAGAATTTAAAAAATACGCAATACTTAGCCTTGAGATGAAGATAAAATAACAGAAACAATAAGTCCGGGAGCAAGGCTTTCGGACACAACAGTAATGAAATCGAGAAGTAAGAAGATAAAATTATCTAGAGCTTTGAATAGATTATACTGTAAGTTTGCCAGAAAATTCGTGTTTTTTACAATGATAACAGAGCTCACTATTTATAGTTGCACCTAGGGAATAAGGTCCTAGGATCATGCCCTTCTTTAATGGCAATTATGAAAGCAATTGAAAAATGTATAACAGTGAGCATAAATGACAAATTCTTTAGTAACAGACTTGTCTACTAAATGTTGTGGAATATTCTCCATTAAATGCTATTGAGAGACAGGTAAATATTACATCTTTATGAGCGTTATTCTTTCCGATAATAAATGAACTAATTATCTTTGATTTTAACTATCTTTTATCTTCGACTCCACGTATCACTCTATTATGCAATCATTTAGCATAAAATATTTTATCATATACAATATTATAGGGAGATAAAAGCTCGTGGGGTACTACTACATCATAGATAGGGACGGCTTATTTTTTATTAGTCCATCTGTTGATGATTTCTGTAATGTGGACGACTTCCAAATACTATTGATGTTCTTTTTCCACATGCTAGAAAAAGATATTATTTCTCATTAGCATTCATGGACCCACTTATTATGAATCCATTCTTATCAACAAAAAATCTGGTAGAAGGCAACAACATTTGCCGTGTAAGTAGCCAACTCCATCCCACTCGAGAGACATGATAATTAACTAGGTAGTGCTTCGATTATGTTTTTTTTTTATAATTATGGTGTTCGGGTAAACTTTTTATAATTACTGTAAATTTGTAAGAAGTATTGAGTAATTTTGTCTAAATATTTTTATTTTTATTGAAAATTGAACCTAAAATTTTCATGATTCTTAACTCGAATATTTTATAAGGAGATTTTGATTGAACGAAAAATTGATTGACATAGACATAATATACCATGTTTCAACCAATTAATTTCCAAAATTAAATACTTGATAAGTAATGGAGGTGTCACGTTGACACGTTTCTTTCTTTCATTTGGAGATACTTTTCGTACCAAAAAAATAGTCAAGGATGAAAAAGGGTTAGTGGCATAATAATAATTCAAAGAGGAAAAAGTGGTTTTGTACACATAAAGATTAGTAAATAAATTGACAGATAATTAATGTTTGCTTATCTTGATCTTGCTGTGATCTTATACAAATAGGCAAACTTTCTGAAAACATGGTACGAACAAGGAATCAATAACCTCACCGACCTAATAAAAAGCACAAAACACGACATCTTTATGCTTATAGTATTAATTCTCCATGATCAGGTCATGTCATAAAAAATACGAAAATGATCAAAATTGTCCCTCTACTATTGTTTATTGATTATTTGTGATTTTTTATTTATTCTTGTCCCTATCGTTAACAAAGTTTGAAAAAATACCCATAACCCTAACGGATTTACACCGTGGCAGCTGCCCCCCTCAGTTTTCTCCATGTCAGCTGCCAAGTCAGAGTCCATGTCACTATTTAAAAATATATTATATTTATTACACTTATTTACTAAATCAAACAAAAATCCAAATAACAAAAGCAGGTGAAACTTCAAACAAGTAATGAATTCAACAAGATTCTTGAAGTTTCACCTAAGGAAAGATTTGATTTCCCTATATTTTACTCCTTGTCACAACCTTCCTTCAATTTCAAGAATACCTTTTTTTTCCTTTTTAATCTTTCCAAAAGCATAACAGTAAAAGTTTATACTCCATAAACTACAACTAATTGGGATTCAAAATCCACCGCTCTTTACTCATCTTACGGAGCTTGACACTCTCCAATGGCGGCCCAGTTCCCCACAGCATACTCACGTGTTGTCGCACGCGCCTCCATCCACCCCCAATGAACCCAAACTAGAATACCCATTTACCATTTTCACCAAAAATTTACAAAGCCATTGGAAATTAAAACAAAGAAGACGGAAGAGTTCAAGAATCAAGGTGTCAGATGATGGAAAAGGAATTGCGTGTTGCCACCGTGTAAGGATTTGGAAGCAGAAGGTGGCGATGGAGGTAAAAAATGTTTCCGGTGTTAGAACTGATTTTAATTATGAAAATAATATATACGCTGTATGTGTAGGTACCTCTGAAACGTGCTCAAGATTGAAGGAATTACTGAAGATTGACGGAATAGATTGAATCCAATAAGATCGTTGATTGCATCCAAGATTGAGCAAATAAATGAAGATTGACGGAATAGATTGAGGCTAGATTGAAGAGATCAATCAATCAAAGATATCGAGAATCTGGAAGTAAATCAATCATGAGGCTAAATCTGGAAAGACCAAGATTCTAGGAAGATTTCAGCGCCATCAAAGGAAATCACCAGCGCATCGTCTTCAGCCCTAGCCGTTGCGGAATAACCTTATACTTGGAAATAATCAATTTCTTTCCAAGGATCAAATCTCTTGGGTTAGGCAAATTTCTTCAGCAATCAAGCTTTTTCAACAGTATTTAAACCCGTCCTTATACCTTAGAAGATATACTTTGATCGAACCAATTGCCCACTCTTTGTTCTACTACATACAAACATTGTAGCTCCTTTAAGATCTGTTGTGTAACAAGTTAGAGAAGAAAGAGAGAAAATCACTGGTGAGGCGTTGTATCAAAGAGAAATGAGTGTCACTGAAACTTAGCCATCGGTGTAAACTACACCACCATTGTATACTCGAGAACTACATTCACTAAAAGAGAACACTCTTGCAACCCAAGGGGATTGAACTAGGATTCACATTGAATCCGAACCAGTATAAAATTTTGGTGTCTTTAATTCCTGCATATTTACTACTTTTATATTTTATTGCATTATTATCTCGCTATCATAACTAGTCGACTACTTTCAATACTAGTCAACTGATAAGGAATAAAATTAAAAATAGTTAACAGCTTGTGAGAAAAGATCATGGCAAACCAAATAATTGTTGGAGCACTTTTCCAGGAAAGAACATCACAAGTGAGGCCACCATACTTCAACGGTCAACACTTCTCTCACTGGAAAGTGCGTATGGAAATTTACGTAAAATCCTATGATGTCAAGGTATGGAGAGTCATCAAAAAGGGAAACTACCCACTACCTGCTGTTGCTCAACCCACTGTTGATCCCGAAGATATTGATGCATACACTGAAGAACAAATGGTGGTTGTGCAAGTTAATGCAAAATCAAGGAATCTGCTTTACAATGCTATAAGTGGTGAAGAATATGAGAAGAACTCCAACTGTGACACGGCCAAGGAAATGTGGGATAAACTCGAAGTTACTTATGAAGGAACGAGCAAGGATAAAGAAACTCATATCAATATGTTGGTTCATGACTACGAACTTTTCCAGATGAAGGAAGGAGAATCCATTGAAGAAATGTTTGCTAGATTCAGCAAAATCATAAGTGATCTAAAAGCATTTGGCAAGACATACTCAAGTGGTGATCAAGTTAGGAAAATTTTGAGAAGTCTACCTACCACTTGGCAGACAAAAGTCGTCACACTTGAATCTCAAGATATGAACAAAATGTCATATGATGAACTTCGAGGAGAATTCATAGCTTTTGAAAAAACTCACCTCAAGAAAACTACTCAAGAAGAGAAGAAGAAGAAGAAGAAGAAGATTGTAGCTTTCAAAGCTACAACTAATATAACAGAAAGTGATATTGATGATGACCCTGAAGCTCTTAAAGAAGAAATTGCTCTAATATCAAGAAACATGGATGGACTAATGAGAAGATACAGAAACACCAAGAAAGGCAGGTTTCCATCCAGACGAACCAGACAATATAGTGAACAAGACAAAAATGATGAAAAATGCTATGAATGTGGAAGATTTGGACATGTTCAAGCTGAATGTCCTAAGCTTAAGAGAAAAGTCTCCAAAGGATTCAACAAGAACAAATCATTCGGAAGCTGGAGTGATGTAGACAGTTCAGAACATGAGAAAATAGCCAACTTATGTTTTATGACGATCCTAGAAAATGATATGAAGAAGATCTCTGGATGCTGGACAGATGAGGACGATTCAGACGATGATGAAAAAGACAAAAACGAAAACTATTTAATGGCACGAGGTGAAACAAGCGAGGTATCCTATAACTGTGAAAGATGTAATGAATTGCAGGATATTCTTGATCTTACTCTAAAAGAGTCACAAAAATTGTTTGATGAAATAAAAAAGACTTAATAGAGAAGTAAGAGACTGGAAACTCAAACTTGAAGTATGCAAAATTGAACAAGATGTACTTCAGGATGAGTATGATGGATTACTTGTGCATCTTAACCGCATGCGCAAATCCACCAGTCACAGTTCCACTAGGTCCAGTCAGACGTCTTACAAGTCGACTAAAGAAGGACCAGCCGGAACAGAGTCAACTAGTTCTGACTCAAGTGGGAACTCCAAAACTGGATCAAGTCCCAAATGTCACTATTGTAATAAGAATGGACATAAATATTCTTTTTGTCGTTATCGTAAATCAAATATGTCAGGATGGGTTTGGAGACCCAAAAATAATCCTGAATCTAGTAATGCTAACCAATAAGGACCCAAGCAAACTTGGGTACCAAAGAAAAGACAAAAAAATCATGTTTTGCAGGAACACCACAGAAGAAGTCGCAAAGAAAAATGGTATTTGGATAGTGCGTGTTCCAGTCACATGACAGGAGACAAGAATCTGTTTAAAGAAGTTACAAACATTGATGGAGGAAATGTAAAATTTGGTGATGATTCAAAAGGGAAGATAGTTGGTACCGGAACAGTTCTTTTCAACAACAATTGCGATATCACTTAAGTCTATCTCGTGGATGGACTTAACTACAATCTCCTAAGTATAAGTCAACTATGCGACTCAGGATATGAGGTAATATTTAAGAAAAAGGGATGTGCCATTGAGGACGAATCAGGTAAGACAATCTTCCCAGGTAAAAGGTATGAAAATGTTTATATTCTTGATGGTTTTGAAAGTATAGATGGTCATATTTGCTTAACTTCTATTTCTGATGATCCTTGGCTATGGCATAAGAAACTTGGTCATGCAAGCATGCATTTTATATTAAAACTTTTCAAACGTGAATTAGTTATTGGCTTACCCAAACTGAATTTTTTTAGAAATCATGTGTGTGATGCATGTCAAATTGGTAAGCAAACCATAAATTCTTTCAAAAGCAAAGATATTGTATCTACTTCAAAGCCTTTACAAGTACTTCATATGGATTTATTTGGACCTACTAGAACTGCCAGCATTGGAGGTAAAAGATATGCTTTTGTTATTGTTGATGATTACTCACGTTTCACTTGGGTGATTTTTCTATCTCACAAAGATAAAGCTTTGAAATTTTTTGAGATTTTCTGTAAAAAGGTTGAGAGAGAAAAAAGATTTCTTATTACTACTGTGCAAAGTGATCATGGGGGAGAATTTGAAAGCCGGGCATTTGAAGTTGTTGCAATGATCAAGGATATACTCACAAATTCTCCGCACCAAGATCACCTCAACAAAATGGAGTGTTTGAACGGAAAAACAGAACTCTACAGGATATGGCCAGAACCATGCTACTAGAACATTCATTGCCAAATCACTTCTGGGCAGAAAGAATAAGTATTGCTTGTCACATTCTGAATCGATGCCTCATTAGACCAATCCTGAAGAAAACTCCATATGAACTATGGAAAGGTAAACGACCGAACGTAAGTTATTTTCATCCTTTTGGAAGTAAGTATTTCATTCACAATAATGGTAAGGTGTCACGACCCAAATTCCCAACCTTAGGGATCGTGATGGCACCTAACACCACACTTGCTAGGCAAGCCAATGGTAGAGTTCGAGTATCTAATTTCCTTTGATTATTTTATTAAGAATAAATAAATAATTTAAAGTAAACTAAATGTAGATAATTTCCACAGATAAAATACTAAACAATTAAATAAAAACGAACCACGAGCTAATTATATAAGTAGATCTAGAACTACCCCAGAGTCTGGTGTCACAATTCACGAACTACTAAAGAATACTATAAATATTGGGCTGAAAGAAATAGTATAACTGTTGTGAATACAATAAAACAACGTATGTAAAATAAGAGAAGACTCTCGGGATCTGCGAACACCGGAAGATATACCTCGTGTCTCCAAATGAACATGTGGCTTCTCTACAAATCTCTACTACTGGATAGTACTGGATCTGCATAAAAGAGTGCAGAGTGCAGTATCAGTACAACCGATCCCATGTACTGAGTAAGTGCTGAGCCTAACCTCGACGAAGTAGTGACGAGGCTAAGGTGTGGCATTAACAATATATATCCTTTGACAACATAAATAATAAACCAAGAAAGAAATTCTAAGCAAATAAACAGATACTGCACAACAATAAAATAACTCAGCCGCCTTTTCCAGGCCTTAGCTATAATAAATACTCAAGTAAAACTCCAAGTTCCAAACTTTACTTTAAAATAATCACATGTGCTAAATATGAGAAAACCCGTAGAATAATACAAAATTTCCAAATCATTTAAAGTTTAAAAATCAAGAAAAACATCATTATTCACCCTTTTCACAACCTTGTTGCGGCGTGCAACCCGATCCCACCTATTCACAATATCACAATCAATTATCCACCCTTATCATACTAATTATCCACCCTTATCATACCAATTATTCACCCTTATTACACCAATTATCCACCCTTATCACACCAATTTTTGATTCAAAAGTTTCAAACAGAAAACAACATAGCCCGTAAGTTTTAAACAACAACGATGTAAATAGTCAAAGAAACTGACATGAATGTATATATATATATATATATATATATAACTCCAACATAGTGTCAAACTGCTCAACGTTTCTGTTCCCCAAAGGAACCAAATACACAACCAATATTCTCCCAAAATAACCAAAAAGTATTTAACAGCAAAGTAATGAGGCATAGTAGTCATGGAAACAATAGCTAACAAAGAACAATTAAGACAGGGATTAATTAAATTGGGAACGGGGAAAGGATCATGTTTATCAGGCCATTTGGATGGTGCATAGACACTCGTCACCTCACCTATACACCACACCCATGCATTTCACATAGCAAACAAGTGGGGAGTCATATTCCCTCAAGTCAAAGTTAGACCAAACACTTACCTCATTTCGCAGGCCACTCACTACTCAATTATTGCTTTTCCTTTTGAATTCACCTCTAACTTGCTCGAATCTAAGAATAATTAATTCAATATCATCAATTTATGCTAAAGGAGCTAACTTGATTGAAAAAACATGATTATCCTAAGTTTTCTCAAAAAACATGAAAACCCAACCCCGGGTCCGCTTGGTCTAAACTCACGATTCGGACCAAATTACATTTACCCATTCACCAATGAACCCAAATATGCTATTAGTTTTGAAACATGACCTTAATTCGATGTAAAAATTCGATTTTTACGAAATTCCCTAGTTATACTCAAATCCTCAATTTTTACCATGAAAATTCCTAGTTTTTGCTTTAAAAATGATGAAAAACAGTAAGGAATTGAAAGAACAAAGTTTAGAATTGATTACCAATGACTTGGGGATGATAATTGTTGAAGCAAATCGCTATTAGGGCTGTAAACCTCGAAAATATGGTGAAAAAGAAGGTCTGTCCGTTTTTAAAAGGGTATTTTTATTAGTTGGACAGGTACTCTATGCAATCGCGGGCCTAGGGCTACGTTCGCATAGGCTTAACATCCCAGACCTACGCGATCGCGAACCTAGGGCCGCGTTCGCACTACCTATGGACTACCCAGCCCTGCCTAACTCTATGCGATCGCGACCCTCCTGGTGCGTTCGCGTAGGGTAAACTCTCCCAAGCTTCGCGTTCGCACCTGGACCTATGCGATCACGTATAAGAAAAATAGGGACCACAAACTTTACTCTATGCGATCGCGGACCTCCTATGCGATCGAATAGAACAAAATACCTGGATACCAGAAAATGAAAACCAACAGTTCTTTTTAAGTGTAAAACACCTCGTGGCCTATCTGAAACTCACTCGAGCCCTCGGGGCTCTAAACAAAACATACACGCAAGTCTAGAAACATCATACAGACTTGCTTGTGCGATCAAATCATGAAAATAACATGTAAAACTATGAATTAAACCTCAAAACTCGTCATTTTCATAAAGAACACTTAAAGTTCATAACTCTTCAACCGGATGTCCGAATCACGTCAAACGAACTCTGTTTTTTACCAAATTTCACAGTTAACCTTTTAATATCATAATAAATCTGTACCGGGCTCCGGAACCAAAACACGGGCCCGATACCAATGATTTTAAATATTATTTCTTTTCTTTAATTCATAAATATTTCAGCAAAATAATTTCTTTCAAAAATTGATTTCTAAGGCTTGGGACCTCGGAATTCATTTTAGGGCATACGCCCGAGTCCCATATTTTATTGCGGACCTCCCAGGATCGTCGGAACACGGATCTGGTTTTGTTTACTAAAAATGTTGACCAAAGTCAACTTTTATCAAATTTAAATTCTAGAAATCACTATTTCTCATATTTTCACATAAAAGCTTTTCGGTTTCACGCCCGGATTGCGCATGCAGATCGAGGTATTTAAAATTAGTCTTTTTATGACAATTAAGCATGGGACAGAATCTAAACTTATAAAATGACCACTTGGATCATCACAATCTCCACCTCTAAAACACACGTTCGTCCTCGAACGAACATAGAAAGTTACCTGAATTTGCAAACAAGTGTGGGTATCTACTCTGCATGTCCGACTCGGACTCCCAGGTAGCTGCCTCAACGGGCTGACCTCTCCACTGCACTTGAACTGAAGGATAACTCTTAGACCTCAACTGACGAACCCGCCGGTCTAAAATAGCTACTGGCTCCTCCTCATAAGTCAAGTCTTTGTCCAATTGGGCAGAGCTGAAATCTAACACGTGGGACGGGTCACCATGATATTTCCGGAGCATAGACACATGGAATACCGGATGAACTGAGGATAACCCTGGAGGCAACGCAAGTCTATAAGCTACCTCCCCCACTCTATCAATAATCTCAAACGGCCCGATATACCTAGGGCTCAACTTACCCTTCTTCCCAAATCTCATCACACCCTTCATGGGCGACACACGAAGCAATACTCTCTCTCCAACCATGAATGCCACATCACGGACCTTACGATCGGCATAACTCTTTTTCCTAGACTGAGCTGCACGAAGTCTCTCCTGAATAATCTTGACCTTATCTAAGGCCTCCTGAACTAAGTCTGTACCCAACAACCGAGCCTCTCCCGGCTCAAACCATCCAACTGGCGATTTGCATCGTCTACCATATAATTCCTCATAAGGAGCCATCTGAATGCTCGACTGATAGCTATTATTATAAGCAAACTCCGCTAACGGAAAGAACTGATCCCATGAACCTCCAAAGTCAATAACACAAGTGCGGAGCATGTCCTCCAATATCTGAATGGTACGCTCGTACTGCCCATCCGTCTGAGGGTAAAATGTTGTACTCAACTCTACTCGGGTACCCAACTCACGCAGAACTGTTCTCCAAAAGTGCGAAGTAAACTACGTACCCCGATCAGAAATGATAGACACGGGCACCCCATGAAGGCGAACTATCTCCCGCATATATAACTCAGCCAACTGCTCTGAATTATAAGTACTTGCCACCGGAATAAAATGTGCTGATTTAGTCAGCCTATCCACGATAACCCAAACCGCATCAAATTTCCTCTGAGTCTGTGGGAGCCCAACAACGAAATTCATAGTGATACACTCCCACTTCCACTCAGGAATCTCTATCTGCTGAAGTAAACCACCAGGTCTCTGATGCTCATACTTTACATGCTGGCAATTTAAGCAACGAGTCACATACGCCACAATGTCCTTTTTCATCCTTCTCCGTCAATAATGCTGCTTCAAATCTTGGTACATTTTTGTTGCACCTGGGTGAATAGAATACTTGGAGCTATGAGCCTTCTCAAGGATCAACTCACGAAGGCCATCAACATTAGGCACACACAGCCTACCCTGCATCCTCAAAACGCCATCATCTCCAACTGTAACCTGCTTGGCATCACCATGCCGAACTGTGTCCCTAAGGACCGCCAAATGTGGGTCATCATCCTGCCGCTCCCGAATACGGTCAATTAAAGAAGACCGAGCGACGGTACAAGCTAGAACACTGTTGGGGGAAATAGCCAACCTCACGAACTGATTGGCCAAATTTTGAATGTCTGAAGCCAACGGTCTCTTGCCAACTGGAATATATGCAAGACTGCCCATACTCACCGCCTTTCTACTCAATGCATCGGCCACCACATTGGCCTTTCCTGGGTGATACAATATGGTGACATCATAATCTTTTAGCAACTCTAACCATCTCTGATGCCTCAAATTTGATCTTTCTGCTTGAATAAGTACTGGAGGTTGTGATGGTCAGTAAAAATTTCACACGGCACGCCATAAAGTTAATGCCTCCAAATTTTTAATGCATGAACAATGGCTGCCAACTCCAAGTCATGAACATGGGAAATTCTTCTCATGGACTTTCAACTGACGAGACGCATATGTAATCACCCTGCCATCCTGCATCAATACTGCTCCAAGTCCAACTCGGGAAGCGTCACAATACACCGTGAAAGAACTCGAATCTAATGGTAACACCAACACCGTGCTGAAGTCAATGCTGTCTTGAGCTTCTGAAAGCTCTCCTCACACTCATCTGACCATTTAAATGGGACACCTTTCTGAGTCAATGTAGTCATTGGGGCTGCTATGGATGAGAACCCCTCCACAAAATGACGATAGCAACCCGCCAAACCAAAGAAACTCCTAATCTCCGTAGTTGTAGTGGGTCTAGGAAAGTCCTTAACTGCCTCTATCTTCTTAGGATCAACCTGAATACCCTCCGCTGACACGATATGACCCAAAAAGGCTATTGAATCTAACCAGAACTCACATTTTGAAAACTTGGCATACAACTGATTATCTCTCAAAGTCTGGAGTGCTATACGGAGGTGCTGCTCATGCTCTTCCCGACTGGGGGAGTATATAAGAATGTCATCAATGAACACGATTACAAAAGAGTCTAGATGGGGCTTGAAAACCCGATTCATCAAATCCATAAAGGCTGTTGGAGCATTAGTCAGCCCAAAAGACATAACCAAAAATTCATAATGCCCATACCTCGTCCGAAAGGCTGTCTTAGGAATATTGAACGCCTTAATCTTTAGCTGATGATAGCTTGACCTCAAATTAATTTTTGAAAATACTCTAGCACCTTGATGCTGATCAAATAGGTCATCAATTC
This sequence comes from Nicotiana undulata, assembly GCA_005239495.1. Taxonomy (NCBI): domain Eukaryota; kingdom Viridiplantae; phylum Streptophyta; class Magnoliopsida; order Solanales; family Solanaceae; genus Nicotiana; species Nicotiana undulata. The sequence goes on from ML285665.1 coordinate 20,827, forward strand.
TCGGCAATGGATATTTATTCTTGATAGTAACTTTATTCAGTTGTTTGTAGTCTATACACATTCTCATTGACCCATCTTTCTTCTTCACAAACAAAACCGGTGCACTCTAAGGTGATACACTGGGTCTTATGAAATCCTTATCTAGCAAGTCTTGCAACTGTTCTTTCAACTCTTTCAATTCTGGTGGGGCCATCCGATATGGAGGAATGGAAATGGGCTGAGTGCCCGGAGCCACATCAATACAGAAATCAATATCCCTGTCGGGCGGCATACCCGGAAAGTCTGCAGGGAATACCTCAGGAAACTCACGCACGATAGGAACTAACTCTATAGAAGAAACCTCAGCATCAGAATCATGAATATTAGCCAAATAAGCCAAACACCCTTTCTCCATCGTGCGGCGAGTCTTAGCATATGAAATTACCCGGCTGGGAGAACGACCAGGAGTCCCTTTCCATTCTAATCGAGGCAACCCCGGTAAGGCTAAAGTAACTGTCTTGGCGTGACAGCCTAAAATGGCATAATAGGGCGACAACCAATCCATGCCCAATATAACATCAAAATCAACTATGTCTAGAAGCAAAAGATCAACACTAGTTTTAAGACTTTCAATGACTACCACGCACGAACGATATACTCGATCTACCACAATAGCATCCCCCACCGGTGTAGACACATAAACAGGAACACTCAAGGGCTCACGGGGCACATTCAAATACGAGGCAAAATAGGATGAAACATACGAATAAGTAGACCCCGGATGAAACAAAACTGAAGCAGCTCTATCACAGACTGAGATGATACCTGTGATAACAGCGTCGGAGGACTCTGCCTCGGGTCTAGCTGGAAATGCATATAGACGGGGCTGGGCCCCGCCACCCTAAACTACACCCATAGGAGGACCTCCACCTCTAGCAGGCTGACCTCCACCTCTAGCAGGCTGACCTCCACCTCTAGCCATCTGTCCTCCACTTCTAACATTCTGGCCTCTACCTCTAACTACATGACCCCTACCCCTTGCCAGTTGGGCAGGTGGTAATGGAACTGGTGTCGGGACTATAGCACGAGCACCCTACTGCTGAAACGGATCACCTGCATAATATGGACAAGCCCTCCGGATATGCCCATGTTCACCACACTCGAAGCACCCCTGATGAACAGTATGCCGACCCGGATGAATCGACTGGCCACGCAAAACACTCTGCAGATGAGGTGCTCTAATAGGAGCTGAAGGAACACTATAAATTGGCTGAGCAGAAGGAGGCAAATAAGAACCACGATCCCCCTGAAGTACCATGTGAAACCTGTAATGCTGAATGGAATGGCCTGGAAGAATGGCCTCGGCTAAATGAAGTCCCGCCTCCAGATGAGGCACCATTGAAAACACCGGAATGTCGAGGTCTCTTGTCTGGCCCCTGACCTCCCATCCCAAGAACTGACTCAACCATCCTAGATATATTAGTTGCATCCTGAAGAGAAATCTCGGACCCTGTTTCCTTGGCCATATGCAACCTGATGGGCTGAGCAAGGCCATCAATAAACCACTTGACCCTCTCCCTCTCTTTGGGCAATATAAGAATAACATGTCTAGCCAGATCCACAAAACGAGTCTCATACTGAGTCACCGTCATGCTGCCCTGCTGAAGTCGCTCAAACTGACGACGCTTATCCTCTCCAGTAGTGACAAGTAAGAACTTCTCCAAAAAGAGATGAGAGAACTGATCCCAAGTCAGAGAAGGTGATTCAGCTGGCTTAGTCAACAAATAGTCCCTCCACAATTGCTTGGCGGAACTAGTCATCTAAAAAGCCGCGAAATCGGCCCCATTGGTCTCCAGAATACCCATATTACGCAGAACCTCATGACAACTATCCATATATTCCAGTGGATCCTCTGAAGTAGCACCACTGAAATGGACAGGAAATAGCTTAATGAACCTATCAAGTCTCCATAGAGCATCGGTAGTCATAGATGCCCCAGTAACGGGCGGCACTGCTGCAACTGGCTGAATTACCCCAACTGGATTGGCTATTGGGGTCTGAACCTGAGGAGTAGTCTGAACTGGAGTGTGAGTGGCAGGAGTCTGGACCCCTCCTCCAACCTGAGATACGGCTGCAACAACAGGGAATGTGCCCGTCTGGGCTACACTCTCCATCAAGCCCACTAGGCGGACTAAAGCATCCTCAAGAACTGGGTAGCAATAAACCCCTCGGGAACCTGAGTTGGTCCCGCTGGAACAATCTGAGCCGGAACCCCCTCATCAATCTCAATCTGGAGTTCCGCAGTTGGGGATGTTTCCTGAGCAACGGGCTGAGTCCTGCCTCTGCCTCGGCCTCTGGCGTGGCCTCAGCCTCTACCCCTAGTAGGAGTTGCTGTTGCTGGAGGACCGAAATTCTGATCAGCGGAAGATGAAGCACGTGTCCTCGCCATCTGCGAGAAAGTAGAAGAATCTAGTCAACATTTAGGATACAAGAATCGCACGATAGAGTAGAAATAAAAATGGAGTTGTTTCCTAACTCAATAGCCTCCGAGAGATAAGTACAGATGTCTCCGTACCGATCCTTCGGACTCTTACTAAGCTTGTTCGTGAATTGTGAGACCTAAGCAACCTAGTGCATCGATACCAACTTGTCGCGACCCAAATTCCCAACCTTAGGGATCGTGATGGCGCCTAACACCACACTTGCTAGGCAAGCCAATGTTAGAATTCGAGTATCTAATTTCCTTTGATTATTTTATTAAGCATCAACAAATAATTTAAAGTAAACTAAATGTAGATAATTTTCAAAGATAAAATACTAAACAATTAAATAAAAACGAACCACGAGCTAATTATATAAATAGATCTAGAACTACCCCAGAGTCTGGCGTCACAATTCACAAGCTACTAAAGAATACTACAAATATTGGGCTGAAAGAAATCTTATAACTATTCTGAATACAATAAAATAGTGTATGTAAAATAAGAGAAGACTCTCGGGATCTGCGAACCCGGCAGATATACCTCGTGTCTCCAAATGAACAGGTGGCTGCTCTACAGATCTCTACTACTGGATAGTACCTGGATCTGCACAAAAGAGTGCAGAGTGTAGTATCAGTACAACCGACCCCATGTACTGAGTAAGTGCCGAGCCTAACCTCGACGAAGTAGTGACGAGGCTAAGGTGTGGCATTAATAATATATATATCCTGTGACAACATAAATAATAAAGCAAGAAAGAAATTCTAAACAACTAAACAGATACTGCACAACAACAAAATAATTCAGCCACCTTTTCCAGGCCTCAACTATTACCAATACTCAAGTAAAACTCCAAGTTCCAAACTTTACTTTAAAATAATCACACGTGTTAAATATGAGAAAACCCGTAGAATAATACAAAATTTCCAAATAATTTAAAGCTTAAAAATCAATAAAAACATCATTATTCACCTTTTTTACAACCTTGTTGCGGCGTGCAACCCGATCCCACCTATTCACAATATCACAATTAATTATCCACCCTTATCACACCAATTATTCACCCTTATCACACTAATTATCCACCTTTATCACACCAATTTTTGATTCAAAAGTTTCTAACAGAAAACAACATAGCCCGTAAGCTTTGAACAACAACGATGTAAATAGTCAAAGAAACCGACATGAATTTATATATATATATAACTCCAACATAGTGTCAAATTGCTCAACGTTTTTGTTCCCCAAGGGAACCAAATACACAACCAATGTTCTCCCAAAATAACCAAATAATATTTAACAGCAAAGTAATGATGCCTAGTAGTCATGGAAAAACATGATGTTTCCTAAGTTTTCTCAAAAAAATGAAAACCCAACCCCGGGCCTGCTTGGTTTAAACTCGGGGTTCAGACCAAATTACGTTTACCCGTTCACCCACGAACCCAAATATGCTATTAGTTTTGAAATCCGACCTTAATTCGATGTAAAATTTTGATTTTTACGAAATTCCCTAATTCTACTCAAACCCTCAATTTTTACCAAGAAAATTCCTAGTTTTTGCTTTAAAAGTGATGAAAAAAAGTAAGGAATTTAAAGAAAAAAGTTTAATTGATTACCTATGACTTGGGGATGATAATTTTTGAAGAAAATTGCTATTAGGGTTGTAAACCTCGAAAATATGGTGAAAATTAAGGTCTGTCCGTCTTTAAAAGGGTATTTATATTAGGTGGAAAGGTAATCTATACGATCGAGGGCCTAGGGCTGCGTTCTCATAGGCTCAACATCCCATACCTACGTGATCGCGAGCCTAGGGCCGCGTTCACATTGCCTATGGACTACCCAGCCCCCAGCCCTGCCTAACTCTATGCGATCGCGGCCCTCCTGGTGCGTTCGCGTAGGGTAAACTCTCCAAAGCTTCGTGTTCGCACCTGGACCTATGCGATCGCGTATAACAAAAATAGGGACCTCAAACTTTACTCTATGCGATCGCGGACCTCCTATGCGATCGCATAAAACAAAATACCTGGACACCAGAAAATGAAAAACCAACAGTTCTTTTTAAGTGTAAAACACTCCGTGGTTTATCCGAAACTCACCCGAGCCCTCGGGGCTCTAAACAAAATATGCACGCAAGTCTAGAAACATCATACGGACTTGATCGAGTGATCAAATCATGAAAATAATATGTAAAACTATGAATTAAACCTCAAAACTCGTCATTTTCATCAAGAACACTTAAAGTTCATAACTCTTCAACCGGAGGTCCGAATCACGTCAAACGAACTCCGTTTTTCACCAAATTTCACAATTAACCTTTTAATATCATAAAAAATCTTTACTGGGCTCCGGAACCAAAATACGGGTCTGATACCAATGATTTTAAACATTAATTCTTTTCTTTAATTCATAAACATTTCAACAAAATAATTTCTTTCAAAAATTAATTTCTAAGGCATGGGACTTCGGAATTTATTTCCGGGAATACGCCTGAGTCCCATATTTTACTGTGGACCTCTCGGGATCGTCAGAACACGGATCCGGGTCCATTTACTAAAAATATTGACAAAAGTCAACTTTATCAAATTTAAATTCTAGAAATCACTATTTCTCATATTTTCACATAAAAGCTTTACGGTTTCACGCCCGGACTGCGCACGCAAATTGAGGTATTTAAGATTAGTCTTTTTATTAAATTTAAGCATGGGACGGAGTCTAAATTTATAAAATGACCCCTTAGGGTCATCACCTAAGGACAATCTTGGAAATATTGATTCAAGAAGTGATGAAGGTATTTTTCTAGGTTACTCTTTGAACAATAGATCTTTTAGAGTTTATAATAAATGCACTTTGTGTGTAGAAGAATCAGCACATGTTGCTATTTTATGAGAATAACACTCGGGTCGAGAAAGAATTCATTGCAGGTGACGATGAGAAAATACAGAAATCTCAAGAGGCAAACAAAACTCAAGAGTCAACTAGTAAACCTGCCAATATGGAAGAGTCGACTAATGTTATCAGCAATAGTCAACCGGAAGTACCAAAAGAGTCGTTTGCTCCTGTTGTTCGTACAAATGAATGGAGGGGTGAACCAGAGTATCCTAAAAAATTCATCATAGGAGATCCAAACGAAGGAATGAAAACAAGAGGAGCTCTCAAAAAAAAGAGCAAACATAGCCTTGATATCCCAGATTGAGCCTAAGAAAATTGAAGAAGACTTGAAAGACTCAAGCTGGGTGCATGCAATGCAGGAGAACTAGATCAATTTGAAAAAAATCAAGCGTGGAAACTGATACCCAAACCAACAAATGCTCCTGTTATAGGAACAAAATGGGTTTTCAGAAACAAGATGAATGAAGATGGAAAAGTTATCAGAAACAAAGCTAGACTAGTCGCTCAAGGGTACTCACAACAAGAAGGAGTCGACTATGACGAAATATTTGCTCCTGTAGCACGACTGGAATCTATCATAATTCTTCTTGCATATGCATCTTTCAAAAGATTCAGACTGTTCCAGATGGATGTTAAATGTGCTTTTCTAAATGGGTTCATCGAAGAATAAGTTTATGTGAAACAACCTCCTGGATTTGAAGACTCAAAGTTTCCCTACCACGTGTTTAAACTGACCAAAGCTCTATACGGGCTAAAACAAGCTCCACGAGCATGGTACGAACGACTCAGCTCATTTCTCATTGATAATGGCTTCACATGAGGTAAAGTAGATACTACTTTGTTCAGTAAAAGATCATCTGAAGGTATCTCATTATTCAAGTCTATGTTGATGATATTATCTTTGGTAGTACTAATCCCCTTCTATGCAAGGAATTTTCTGATCTTATGCAAAATGAGTTCGAAATGAGTATGATGGGAGAACTAACGTTCTTCCTTGGATTACAAATTCAACAATCTGAAGAAGGGGCTTTCATATGCCAAACCAAGTACACCAAGGAACTAATTCAGAAGTTTGGCATGGATAATGCAAAAGCTATCAGCACTCTTATGAGTCCCTCAACAAATCTTGATAAAGATAAACAGGGAACCTCTGTTGATGAAACTAAGTATCGAGGAATGATTGGGTCTCTTCTTTATTTAACTGCTTGTCGACCAGATATCATATTTAGTGTGTGTAAATGTGCCAGGTTCCAGTCAGCTCCAAAGGAATCTCATCTGACATCAGTCAAAAGAATTATTCGATATATTATTGGATCTGCTTATTATGCGTTATGGTATCCTCACTCTAACACCTTCAATTTAGAAGGTTTTTCAGATGTTGATCTTGCATGTGACAAGGAAGACAGAAAAAGTACTAGTGGAACATGCCAACTACTTGGCAAAGCTTTGGTGTCTTGGAACAGTACAAAACAAGGATCAGTTGCATTATCCACGACTGAAGCTGAATACATTGCCATCGGACAATTTTGTGCCCAATTACTTTGGATGTCTCATCAACTTGGTGACTATGAACTTTCTTTTAAACCTATACCAATTTTCTGTGACAATTCTAGTGTTATTTGTCTCTCAAAAACTCATGTGCATCATTCTAGAGCTAAGCATATACATATCAAACATCATTTCATTAGAGATCATGTTCTTAAAGGAAATATAGAAATATCGTTTGTTGGAACTAATGATCAATTAGCTGATATCTTCACTAAGCCCCTATTAGAAGAAAGATTTTGCTTATTAAGAGAACTTCTTGGCATAGTGTGCATTAGCGGTACAAATTAGGACTAATGTGTCATTGACTAACTTGTGTGTTCCTAATGTTTTATTTCTTTTGTAATCATTAGTTTCGCCTTCGATTTCCCTCTTTTTCCTCTCTTTTCACATCAGTTGCAGATCTCAAAGAAGGAAATCAAATCATCGCGTCTTTTCGTCCGACACCCTTTCCTTTTCTGCACTCAACCGTCAGAAAACCCATTTTTAATGCCCAAGTCTCTTTTCAATCCCCATCATCCTTTCCGTGTAGAAACCTTCTCAATCGGAAATTCTCTTCAATGGCCAAACACGCTAAGAACCCATACGCCTCTACCAGAAAAAGCACTCGTTCCAGAGCCAAAACCCCTACTCAACCTCCTGAACAAGTAGACCTAGGGTCTGAATATTCTGAAGGTTTTGCCTCTTCTCAGGCTGACCTATCTGACCATTTTCAACCTCTAGGAGAAAAATCTTTAGGTAAACGACATATGGAAGAAATCCTTGTTTCGTTCACTCCAAAGAAATCCAAAATCGATCTTTCCAGCACTCTAGAGTCTAACCTAAATTTCTGGGATTCCCAAATAGGGATTTCTTTATCGCCTTGAAAGACAAGCCTATTGCTCATGGGAGGATAGTCAATCTTGATGACATGGAAGCCCTAAACTGTAAGGTAAAAGATCTTTTCGTCATGCTCTAAGTTCTTCTCTGTTCCTGTGCCCAAAGTATATGAACCCCTGGTAAGAATGTTCTATGCAAATCTTCGCTCTAGTAAGCATGATAGGTTGGAGTCCTTAGTGCTAGGCAAGCATATTGTTCTTGATTGTGCATTATTTGATTCAATTTTTCAGTGTAAGTGCTATGGTTTCCCTATGCTTTTCAAAACCTCTTGGCCTGATGATTTTGAAATTTTCTTTGATCAAGCGAAAAAGTGTATTGCTGAGTGTTCCTCTGATTCCCTTCCTAACCAATTAGGTCCTAGTGATATAAGTTTCGAAACCCGTGTTCTAGCCCATATTGTTGCCACCTCTTTACTCCCCCGTACCGATTCCTTCTCCACTTTCTCTCTCAGGGACACCTTCTTAGTTTACTGTCTTGTGACTAAACTCAAGATCAAGTTGTACTCCCGGGTTATCAACTTCATGATTGAGAGTGCTGAAGACCCCACGATTCTACCCTATGGCATGGCCATTACCCAGATTAGTAGCCCACAATATTTCTATCTCTAGATATCCCTTCATCCTGGTTTCCAAATCTTACAATTTCAGAGCTTTCGTGAGTATGGGGTATATGTGTATGAAAGGTTCATGGGTTAAGAAACAAGAGAGTGAAGTCAAGCCTGCTCTGACCGATTAAAAATTCAAACCTTATGCTTTCCTTCCTAGCTAGAGTGATCCAAATATTTCTGAAAAACTCCATGACATTGTTTCTCAACTATCTTGAATCAAGGACCTTCTCTATGCCACTTTGTCCAATGTTGGTGACATTCATGCCATCTCCAAGGAGATAGGATCTGATATATCTAAAATTCGAGTTGCAGTTCTTAGGGTAAGGGAAAATGTCGTCAAGGCATTCAAGGAGATTCATGACAGGTTTGATGGAATGAGTATCTCAGCCACTGCCAGCTTTGATCAAATGAAGAAGGCGATTTGCAACACTCTTACATATTTTCTGTGTCGTTAATGTGGAAGTTTAAGATTTTTTTTGTCAGATGTGTTTGGACTGGGTGCCCAGTCGATGGATAATATTTTTGTTGTTTTGCTTAACTGTATCACTGCAAACTCCTTTACGCTATCAATCATATTTTGGCTTGCATTCCCTCTTTGCTGATGTCAAAAAGGAGGAGAAAAGGATATATGTAATAATACAGGTACAATACAGAACAAGTCGACTCAAGTATAGATTAGCAAGGTAAGCACTTACTAAGGGGGAGTCATGACGAACGAGTCGACTGCAACACTTATTGAGGGGGAGCCATGAAGTCATGGATAATGCAGAAGCATTCGACTACCAGAGTCTAGTAGCAGTCGACTATCAAGGCCTCTTATTGAGGGGGAGTAAAATATAGGGAAGTCAATTGGTGTTTATACATATATTATTTTGTCATCGTCAAAAAGGGGGAGATTGTTAGAACTAATTTTAATGATGAAAATAATATATCTGTTGTATGTGTAGGTACCTCTGAAACGTGCTAAAGATTAAAGAAATTACTGAAGATTGACGGAATAGATTGAATCCAATAAGATCGCTGATTGCATCCAAGATTGAGGAAATAAATGAAGATTGACGGAATAGATTGAGGCTAGAATTAAGAGATCAATAAATCAAATATATCAAGAATCTGGAAGTAAATCAATCATGCGGCTAAATCTGGAAAGACCAAGATTCTAGGAAGATTTCAGCGCCATCAAAGGAAATCACCAGCGCATCGTCTTTAGCCCTAGCCGTTGCGGAATAACCTTATTCTTGGAAAGAATCAATTTCTTTCCAAGGATCAAATCTCTTGGGTTAGGCAAATCTCTTCGGCAATCAAGCTTTTTCAATAGTATTTAAACTCATTCTTGTACCTTAGAAGATATACTTTTATCGAACCAATTACCCTCTCTTTGTTCTACTACATACAAATATTGTAGCTCTTTTAAGATCTGTTGTGTAACAAGTTAGAGAAGAAAGAGAAAACCACTGTTGAGGCATTGTATCAAAGAGAAACGAGTATCACTGAAACTTAGCTATCGGTGTAAACTACACCACCATTGTATACTCGAGAACTACATTCACTGAAAGAGAACACCCTTGCAATCCAAGGGGACCAGACTAGGATTCACATTGAATCCGAACCAGTATAAAATGCTGGTGTCTTTAATTCCTGCATATTTACTACTGCTTTTATATTCTGTTGCATTATTATCTCGCTATNTCGGGGCCGGTTCATAGCGCCGCCGCCGTGTTGGGCGGTGAAGTAGAAGATAGGTTGAATAAAGAGGTAGAGGGAGATAAAGTAAGTGCTTGACGCAAAGATGGAGGTGGAGAAGTTGTGGACGATCTGAGTCATTTTGGTTAAAAACTTTGTTTGGATGAAAATATTTGAAGCAAATTAAAAATGAAGTAGCATTGAGGAAGAAGGAAAAGCAACCTTTTTGGGAATTTTTTTAATTTATTGATTTAGTAAATAAGTGTAATAAATAAATATATTTTAAATAGTGACATGGCAGCTGACATGGATAAAATTGATGTGGCAGCTGTCACAGTGTCAAAACGTTAGGGTTAGGGGTATTTTTTCAAACTTCATTAACAGCAGGGACAAGAATGACCGAAAAGTGTAACGGGTGGCACAAGTAACCAATAAACAATAGTAGAGGGGAAATTTTGACCCTTTTCCCTAAAAAATAAACATAGGTTCATGTCCCCAGTTCAATTTGGGTAGATAATTTAGCTGTACCAAAATTGATGAATACAAAGAGGGCGTTTGGACATAAGAATTGTAAAATTTCGAGAAAAAAAAATCAAGTGAAAAATGGTATTTGAAAATTAAAGTTGTACTTGGACATGAATATAATTTTGGGTTCTTTTTGAATTTTTGTGAATGATCTAAGTGAAAATTTAGAAAAACAACTAAAACAGTTTTTTAAATTTTTGAAAAATTCCAAAAATTCACCTTCAAGTGAAAATTAGAAATTTTATGGCCAAACACTGATTTCAGAAAAACAAATTCATGGCCAAACGGGCTCTTAACATATCTTAAAAATTTTCTATAGTGAAACTTTGGGAATATTAGGGCCACTTGAGATGCTTGAGTGCACAAGAGAGAAGACTACAGATAAATAGAGGCGGATCTAGGATTTCTAGTACATGGGTACAATACTCAATATTCAACCAACTACACCATTCAATCTTCTTGGAGCATGGGTGCCAACAATCAATATTATACCAATTTCAGAAAATATTTACATAAAGTATCTAATTTTACGGAGAGATCATGGGTTCACGTGACCCATAATTATGACAATAAATTCGCCCCTGTAGATAAAGTATACTTATATAGAACAAGTATGACAAACAATTTACAATGCGCAACTTCAACAACATAGAGAGGGCAGACAGTTATTCTTAGAGCTGTTATTTAGGGATTAGTTATTATTTATTTTTATCCTAAAAAATTAAACTAAAAAATCATTATTTTAGGACTATTTAGAATATTTATGTCCCGAAAATAAATTGAAATTGAGAGTACGTTGACTAATTCTTAGCGAACTTTTAAATTGGCTACATGATGTCATTTCTACCAAAATGAACCAACCCTATTAATCGAATCATAAATGGCTTATTTTGCCAATTGCACCAAATGAAAGGAGGGCAGTCGAACATCTTAAGGCATATATACTGGCGGATTCAGGATTTAGATTCTGTGGGTTTATCTTTAAGGTTTTTAGTATTGAACCCGTTGTTTTTCTAAAGTTATGAGTTCAGACCTACCATTTGTTGCAAGTTTTATGACTTTTTACACATAAAATTATGTTCCGCGACGAAAGTAGTGGGTTCAGATGAACCTGGTAGCCATACTCTACATCCGCCCCTGTATATACAAATAAATTTATGAATACTTCACTTTGTTTTTATTCTATAAAAAAATTGTTACACTATTGCTTAATAGTTCAACATGCAAAGTGCACTTTTTCGCCATTAATTTAAGTGTCCGTTTGGACATAAAATTTGATGGAAGATTTTTTCAAAATAATTTTACTTTTTTCGAAATCAGCGTTTGTTCATAAAAATTTTAATTTTCACTTGTATATGCATTTTGAAAATTTTCGAAAATTTAAAAACTGCAAAAAACACTGTGGGCCAACGCCTACTAAGAGACAAGATAAGATTAACTTGTGGGCAAATAATATGGTCGGTATTAGGTTGAATATGTCAGCATTCTCTTAAAATCTTTTTTTAGTGGAGTGGGCAAACTATATAGGATATGAAAAGTTTTAATATTGATATAAATCAAAATTGAAATGTTGGAGGATACGAGTGTGTGGCGTGCACTGATCGGGAATTTGTATTTGGCCCTTCCCGAGGCAACTATTGAGTTGCGTATTTACTTTTAAATTATATATTAAATTGTATTTTCAGACTGCTTCTATGTTTGGGTTGTAAACCATGTTTGGGGCCTTGTGCCAACCTGTTTAGACCCATTGGGGGCTATTTTCTGATATTCCTCATTATATTGATTATGATTTACACTCAGTCATACCATGTTAAACTGTTTTCGAAACTCAGACTTGTTTACATTGTCTTGTGATATAAATACTGTTTTGGGTCAAGTACCCCGTTTGTTGATAGCCCCAGTGGCTTTTTAAGAGTTTCTGACTGAGTGAGGACGAGTGCCAATATTGTGAGGATATTATGGGATCAGTCTACACGCCGCAACATTTTACATTGTTATGATATGTGAGAGGTCGAGAGCCTGAGTGATTATGTCACGAGATAGCTTGATATTAGAGCTTGGGCTGTAGGAGCCCCTCCGGAGTCTGTACACCCCCAGTGAGCGCAGGTACCTACTGAGTGCGAGTGCCGAGTGACGAGTGATTGGGAGGCATGAGTGGATGTGAGGTTGCCCGAGGGGCTGATTATGAGTGATTGTGAGGCATGCTGAGGGACTGATTCTGAGTGATGTTATGCCCGCAGGGCGGTTTATTATTCATGTTTTTGCTCGAGTTGCTACTTATGATTCATATCATTTTTACACTAAACTTCTTGAACATTTTTCTGAAATTTTTGGAAATTATACTTTTCAAAGGATTTTTACTGGAATTGGCTTTTTAAGCGTGATGATTTAACGTATACACTATGGGAAAGAAAGACTGTGCTTATTGTGAAATGATGATTTGACTTTGTGTGTTTCTTACTGCTCATTTTCATTACTACTGAGTTGGCGTACTCACATTACTCCCTGCACCTTGTGTGCAGATCCAGGTGCTAGGGCAGAGTGAGTTGTCTATCTGTTCTAGAGACTTCTCGTAGATAAGATTCCTTACGTTTTGAGTGTTAATTTGGCTGGCCTAGTTCCACGATAGGATCCATCACAACTAGTTTAGATTTGGGGTCATGACAAGTTGGTATCAGAGCCTAGGTTACATAGGACTCACTGGTCATGAGAAGATTTAGTAGAGTCTTGCGGATCGGTACAGAGACGTCTGTACTTATCTTCGAGAGGCTGCAGAACCCTTAGGAAAAATCTCACATTCTTGAATTCTTGTCGTGCGTATCCACTTATTCGGCCAAAAGCGTAACTCTTGAAATTCCTTTCATGTATTCAAATGCGCACGTGAGCGCTCGGTATTAGATGTGCATCGACGGCTTGTGATTTCCATGGGTGAGATGTGATTTTTAGCAGATTGATAATGGGTCAGTCTGGAGGACTTGAGGCCGTATTTTTTCTGTGGCTGGAGTGCTGAGATTTTGTTTGTGTGAGCACGTGCATTTGGGGACTTATATGTTCGTTTATTCCTCATTGATGGGACTTTGTGACTTAGATGACTACATTGTGAGTGTAATTTGATGGTTAGATGTGTTCAGGTTGTTTGATTGTGACAAAATGAATTGGCGGGAGATGTAGCAAGAACCATTAAGTATTTGACTTCTGTCTTGAGTTAGAATATGGCCTCGAGTTGTGAGTATATTGAAGGACCTCTCGTGTAGTTTAGTTGTGAAGTGAAGTGGATTTTCCTGTTGTGTTTTGAGTTCCTGGTGATGTCTTTTGAGCTGACCAATGCCCTAGCAGCGTTCATGTATTTGATTAATGGTGTATTTAGCCGTGTTATAACTCCTTGTTATTGTATTCATTGATGGCATCCTGGCGTACTCACGTAGCCAGGGGTAACATACTCAGCATTTGAGGATGGTATTATAAGGATTTAGGGATGAGAAGCTCTATGCAAAGTTCTCCAAGTGTGAATTTTGGCTCAGTTTAGTGGCATTCTTGGGACACGTGGTGTCCAGCGAGGGTATCCATGTGGTCAGGCGAGTGTGGGGTAGAGCTTCCAGAAGCTCAAGATTTCTTTGACCACAGCTCCAGTGTTAATTCTTCCATCGGCTTCAGGTTCTTATACTGCGTATCTTGATGCCTCGAGGATAGGCATTGGTTGTGTTTTAATGCAGAAGGGTGTAGTGAGTGCGTGATAGTTATGATCTTTGGACGGGTACGGAGATGATATAAGTTGAGGCTAAACAGGCGGGGTTATCTCTCGTGGGGTGTTCTGAGGTTGTGTGACCCTTAGGTGATTTTGTAGCAAGTCCTCTTTATCAGTAATTGATATATGTTGCAATTTGAGTTAGGTCGCTTGTGAGAGTTGGCATTGACTGTTACAATGATGAATGCGAGATTTGCATACGATCTGAGATACTAGACGGTTTGTGTCATACGAGCTTATGAAGGATTTAGTGAATCTCACTGCAGTATGGTGGCAGTTATAGCGTATGGGCATTGTGAGTTATTTTTTGCCTTGATCTTCAGCTTTGAGCCAAGTGGGGGAGTCTGTTAATGACAACTTGATTGCACAATTATGTGTTGTATTGGTTTCGGTTCGAGGTATATTGGTGAATTAGTTATGACCTGCAGAGGTGGAGTCTGGGAATGACTCGAGTAATGGAAATTCTTCGATACAAGTTGTAATGTACGCTATGGGTATGTGAGTTTTATTGAATGATTGAGTTGTAATTGTAAAATGTGTAGTGTGTGCAGTGTATGAATTTGTTTGTTGCTTCAAGTGTGTGGATTACCTTCCTAGTATGTTGTTGTGCAAACGGGGTCAGGTCGTTCTGTCTGCTTGATCAGTGTAATCGAGATTTGTGTAGAGTGGATCTGATGGATTCAAGGTTATACGTAACACTTTGGGATCTTCAAGGTGCGTATTTGACTAGAACTGAGATTTAGGTTGGAGGATGTCAAGGCTTGTTGCATTTCTACATTATCATGGATTCTACTTATCATTATCAGGAAAGTGAAGGTAATGGCTTTAGATTCGCAGGAAGTCTCTTCAGGATAAGTATTTTGAATGTGGTACTTTTGGGAATATTTGAGAGAGTATTCAGCGGCTTACGAGCCTTAGACTGTGCGGTCTTATGCTTGGGTCTCATGTGGTGAGTCTAGGTTGAGAATTGCGGTATTATGGCAAGGAGAAGTATCGATTCGAAGGTAAGTCAGGAGGAACTTGGATAAATAGGATAGCTTTGTAGTAGGTCGGATCGGCATGGTTAGGGATATGATTAGTTCTTTGGGTATTTATGAGGCAATGAGTCTTTACAGGTATTTCTTAGCAATGCTCTTGGGTTTTGGTGACCTGCGTAGCTTGGTTGAGTTAGAAGGATTAAGTCCTGACGGTTGGTGTTGTACAAATGGGATTCAGATAGTTCTTGAGGGTTTCTACTACAGTTAGAGATATGTATTTTCTACTGGCGTGAGGAGCATGTGATGTATAGTGATTTTTGCTCCTAGATGGGATCAAATGTAAATTTCTTGGCTATTTGGGTACGTAGTTTCTTGTGGCTCGGAAGGGATCGTGAAGTTATCATATTTATCATGTGATGGCATGGCGTATGCGGTATTTTGTGTAGAGTGGAGATTTGCATATGTGAGGTCACGGTTCAATTCTGGAAGGAAGGTCAAAAATTCTTAGGCAGCATTGACAGTTTTAGATGACTAGGTAGATGATATCACTATTGGGTGGCCTGATGAGGGTAGACATTTCGGAAAGGGCAAGGTGTGGAGTGAAGGGTGCTTCATTGGTATTGTGACGCTCTCTTGTTGAATTGACTGTTGATATTCTAAGTTGCTTGGTGACATGGAGGAATTATAGGGTATCCCTCGTGGAATGATTGAGTATTAGAGGTGTGTTATATATTCGACTAGTGGAGTGGGATCATGTATGGTGATCCGAGCGCTTCATGGGCTTCGAGACTGAGAATTCGCATAAACAGATTATTTTGGTGGTTGTGGATTGTGATGATACGAGCAAAGCTAGTCAGATGTTAGTATATGTCATGATTCAATAATTGTGAACTTCGGAGAGTTATCTATCTGTTGTGGGTGACCAGAGTTGATTTAGGGTTATCGGTAGGCCTAGTATGGGCATGTGTTCTGCACCAGGTCGGAATTGTTGACTCCGAATTGCTATCGTTGAGGGATGTACCATTCGTTTGTCATTAAGCTTATTCATATTCTGGAGTGATCTATGAGTTACCCTTCGGTGTTGCGAGGAGTGGCGATTGTTGGTTATATGCACATATGGTGCGGATTTATTTGGGCTTTATAGCGGGATTTGAGTAAGGTAAGTAATTAGGTATTACAGGATTGAGACGTATTGGTTATGTTCTTTCTGATTCGTGTGGCATGGTATCGCCTGATTCCCCTATGGTTATGGCATGCACTTTGAGTACTTGATGCCGAATTGTGCATGATTATTGATTTTGAGCAAGGTGGCTTGAAGAATTTCATGTGGTCCAGCATTGGATGGGATCACGCATTGTAGCGGAGTTATGCAGAGGTATGATCCTCGGTGTCTGATTCGTGTGTTTTGATTTTACGATGTGTGCCAGGCTTTTAGCATGGTGTTGTGGTGGTAATTAATAATAGCAGGATAGCCCTCTCGTGTGAATCTTCCTTTTTATGATTTGAGCTCGTGGGATGTTGCTATTGAGTGCACGAGTTGCACAGGTTATGGCTTTGAATTGTATTTATGTGTCATATCATCAGAGTGGTCATGTTGGATGAGAAGAGGTCGTTGGACCTAGGATGAATACTGTCAGAATTGACCACAACATAGTTGGGAGGATAATATCGGGAGTCGGCTTATAAATCTGCTATAATTCCAGTCGGGGAAGGGGGAGCTTCATGTCTGACTGATCGGACGAATGGTTGCTAGTTTCTACGTATTTCTTCCATCATCAGCAGTATATCAAAGTGTAAGAGCGAGGCATTGCTTGATAAGAGGTTATGTACCGGTATTGGGTTGTTTTGAGCAGCTATTGTGATTAGGAATTATCGCTATGAGTGTTTGAGTCATGCGGTATATTATGTGATTACATCCTTAAGTTACAGATATGTCTTGATGCAGCGTGTTCATACTTATTCATTTTACAGTTGTGGAATTTTGATCTTGTAAATTATTTCAGAAGTGGAAATTTAGTTCTAAGGTTTATGAGTCAGATTAGATTACTGTGTTGTGCTATTGGACCTATATGGGATAGGGTGACATGGGATCACCCCGGGTATGTGCATGGTAGGTTACACGGCAATTTTGGTGGTTTTGAACAACTCTGGGTACATTCGAGGACGAACGTATGTTTAAGTGGGGGAGAATATAACGACCCGACCGGTTGTTCCGTGAGATTAGCCCCATTTTCCCCGTTTAAGCTTTATTATGTGTTGTTCAGCTCTTTTATGTTGTGTTAGGTTGACTGGTTCGGGCTCAGAGTGGTTGTGGAGAGAAATGAGATACTTAGTCTCTTAAGTTGGCTTTTATAGTTAGAAAAGTCAATTGAGAGTTGACTTATTGGTAAACGACCTCGGAATGTAGATTTTATGGCTCGGATAGCTTTGTTAGGTGATTTGGGGCTTAAGAGCGTGTTCGGGATGTGGTTTGGATGCCCGGAGTATAATTAGGCTTGAATTGGCGAAAATGAGCTTTTGGCGATTTCCGGTAGGTAGTGGAAAATTAGCTATCGGGATCAGAATAGAATCCGGAAGTTGGAGAAGGCTCTTAGGGTCATTCTGGATATGTATGCAAATTTTCAAGTCAATCGGACGTGTTTTGGATAGTTTCGGCATCTTTGGTGAAATTTAGAAGTTTCAAAGTTCATAGGCTTGAATCCGAGGGGATTTGGTGTTTTTGCATAGTTATTGGTGTTTCGAAGGCTCGACTAAATTTGAATAAGGTTAGGGGATATTTTGGTATGTTTGGTTGAGGTCCCGAGGGCCTCGGGTTTTCAGGTGGTTAACGGATCGATTTTTGGATTTGGGAGATAGTTGTTTTGCAGGTTTTTGTTGCAGGTATTATACTCTTCGCGATCGTGTAAAAGGGTCCGCGATCGCGTAGGCTAAGTTGGGAAGGGATGAAATTTTCTCTATGCGATCGCAGGGGTCAGGTTGCGATCGCGTGGGTCTGTAAGGTTGTGCTACGCGAACGCGTGGCCAGGGTCGCGATCGCGTAGAGGAGAGTGGGCTAGTGAGGAGTGGAAGGTTTTGGTCAATGCGGTCGCGTGTGGAGAGACGCGATCGCGTGAGTGGTGAAGGCAGAGCTTCGCGATCGCGTGGGCTATTCCGCGATCGCGTAGGGTAAGTTGAGAGACAGTGAGTCTTTGTGCTTCGCGATCACATGGCTTTGTCCGCGATCGCGATTAAGGAATTAGACCTGGGCAGAATATTTAAAAAGCCATTTTCGCGAATTTCAGTCTATTTTCTCCATTGTTGGGCAATTTTTGAAGCTTTTGAGAGGGATTGAAGAGAGAATCGAAGGGAAACATTTGGAGGTAAGATTCTTGACTTCAAAACTTGATTCTATGTTATTTTCTAAGCAATTAAACCCGAAATTAGTGGGATTTAAACCCAAAATTGGGGAAGTTAGGGCGTGGGAAATTGGAGACTTTAATTGAGTAATTGAAGGGGCAATTGTGGTACGATTTTGATTTTCTTGGTATATATAGACTCGTGGGAGGATGAGGATTCCAGTGTTGTGATTTTTATCGAATTTTGAGACGTGGGCTATGGGGTCGGGTTTGGCCAATTTCGGATTTTGTGCCTAAATTTGATAATTTTCGAATGGGTTTCGTCTCCCTAGAATATTTTGATGTTACTGGTCTATTTTTTAATAGAGTCGGAGCATTCGGGAGCCGATTCGAGGGGCAAGAATATCGCAGAGTAGTTTTCGGGCTGGTTTGAGGTAAGTAATGACTGTAAATCTTGTCCTGAGGGTATGTCGCTATTTTCTCACTATTTTAGTATGATGCACATACTGGATGACGAGTGTCTGGCGTGCACTGATTGGGAATCTGTAATTGGTCCTTCCCGAGGCATATTGAGTTGCGTATTTACTTTTAAATCATATGTTAAATTGTAATTTCAGACTACTCCTATGTTTGGGCTGTAAGCCATGTTTAGGGCCTTGTGCCGACCTGTTTAGACTCCTTGGGGGCTATTTTCGATATTCCTCATTATATTGATTATGATTTACACTCACTCATACCATGTTAAACTGTGTTCGAAACTCAGACTTGTTTACACGGTCTTGTGATATAAATGGGTCAAGTACCCCGTTTGTTTATAGTCCGAGAGGCTTTTTGAGAGTTTCTGACTGAGTGAGGCCGAGTGCCAATATTGTGAGGATATTATGGGATCGGGTTGCACGCCGCAACATGTTACATTGTTATGATATGTGAGAGGCCGAGAGCCTGAGTGATTATTCCACGAGATGGCTTGATATTAGCGCTTGGGCTGTAGAAGCCCCTCCGGAGTCTGTACACCCCCAGTGAACGCAGGTACCTACTAAGTGCGAGTGCCGAGTGACGAGTGATTGGGAGGCATGAGTGGCTGTGAGGTTGCCCGAAGGGGTTTAAAATGAGTGATTGTGAGGCATGCTGAGGGACTGATTCTGAGTGATGTTATGCCCGCGGGACGGTTTATTATTCATTTTTTGTCAGAGTGGCTACTTATGATGCATATCATTCTTATAGAAAATGAATAAATACAGATGTCATTAAGGTCTCTTAAATTATTACTGCTTTCAGTGCTTACAGATGATGTGTCTTTCTTTATTTCTCATATGATTTTAGGTACCCAATTTAGAGCTGATTAATCTGAATTCGTGACGAATAATTCTACTTTGAGGATAAAGTACTCCCGATAAAGTTGATTTAATTCGTAGAGTTCAGACTCGCGATTCTGATTAAAATTAAAAGTGTATTTATTATTCCACCATAATATTTGGTGATAACTAATAATACACCTTAATGAATAAAGTATAATGCACCAACAAAATTTAATAAAAATGGAGTATTAAAAGTAGGTATATTGTGAAAGTTTTATGGCGCTTCGATAATCATTGTTTCTTAATATAAGAAGTGCAAATTTTCTTTCTTTTATTTTATATATCAAGGTAGGTAGTTTTAGGAGAATCATAATAATACTAGAATGAGATTGTCAAAAGTTGTTTGAGCCAAATTTAAAAGCAATAGATATGATTGGGACGATTGAAAAAGTATAATTTCTGTATACACAATGAATTAATCAAAAATTTGGTAGATATAATTTTTTCTATCGGTAAAAATCAATCTATTGACTCTTGGTTCCTTACTCCTATCCTACCATAGAATTTCTACCCTTTAAGATATTTTACATTGATCTTCTAATTATAATCATAACTTAACTAGAAAATCCCGTTTTGTTAATTTCCCATTATGCGAAGAGGTAGAAAAAGTCATGGTATATTTTCGATTGATAAATAGTAGACGGCCAACAGTTTGTAAAGCCATTAAGAGGTACCCAAATAATATTGAATAGGGTGTATTAAAGAAAGGAGCGAGAGGTGTCTTCAGAAATTCGAGTGGAAACGATTTTCGGCTACATGAGAAATATTTAACACACTGCCAACACATAGGCTGAGCTGCTTGCAATTCTGAAAGGCCTGCAAATCGCTGAAAAGGTAATTAGAATGCTTAACAACAGAAACCTTGTCTTTGACTCAATTATCTTTGAATGCAGGTCAATCGTCCAAAGACTAGGAGACGTGGTGGTGAAACAGCTACAGAAAGACGAACAAAGTTGCTGATTTACTAGCAAAGGAGGGTGCCAAGAAAGAATTTTTTGATAGTATTTCTGTAACAGCAGTTCCTCCGGTGTTTGCTACACATATTTTTTGGACACACATCGCATGAGCTGCTTTTTCAAGACTAGTTTCAAAACGTAATATTTATAACTATGGCCACAGTGAGGGGGAATTAGTATACCCCCTAGTAACAATTCTTCTGTTCTATGTCCTAACGGGTAGTATTTAATGAATCGCATCATATAACCCAAAAAATAGAATAAGGTGTATTAATAATGTAGTAATTTATAATATTGGAATTCGTTATGTTGGAATTATTTATGTTGGGTTATGTCTTATGGACCGTTTGGTTTGGCATTTTAAGTAAAAATAGTACGGGCTAGCCAGTTTTCGGATTGGTAATTGAAAATTAGCCAGCATTTGTAAAGTTAATGAAAAATAGTCACTATTTTGCCGCAACACATAAAGTTCCATCATAATATACTGGAGATTGGAGTACATGTGTATGAACTTCCAGCATATGATACCGGAAGTCCAGTATATGCTACTGGAACTCCAGTATATTATATTGGAGTTCCAATATATTATGCTGGAATATTTTCTGGATTTTGAACGAAATTTTCATTCAGATTTACCTTTACATAAAAAGTGGCTAAATTTTGATTACTTTTAAGACTGCGACTATTTTTCAATTACTTGTAAATCTGATTATTTTTCAAATTCTCTTGTTTTTATATATGTTTATTCATATATTTAAACCATTGTAATATTAATGTTACGTATAAAAATAATACTGAATATGACTAATATTAGTCATCAAAATATGAGCAAACAAGAAATTTACAACTATATTATTATATTATCACTAGTACTAACAGGTGGATACATATGCATAAACTATTGAGAAGTTGTATAATGTATCAAATGCATTGTTAATATATCATTTTGTCCTTTTCAACTACAAAACAAAGAGAACAAAGATAAAAAGAAAAAGAGATGACTTCTTTTTGCAAACAGATTTTTTTTTCCAAACAAAACAAATACTACAAATTTTACAAAAAAGAGACGTGTACGAACTATAAACTTTCCTATTATTCAAATATATAAATAAATAATAAAATATTGCTTAATTGTCACTTTCATGTTTTGTCCTTTTTGAAATTTCCCTTCAACTTACTCCTATTGATAAGACAGCCTACAGCTCTACAACCCCCAAAAGCCATTCACCATAATTTTAACAACTCCTGAATCTAAGCAGAAGCAAAACCATAAGCAAAGTTCAAAGCTTTTTCCTCTTTCCAAAAAATACATACTATTCACAATTTGATTGCAATTTTGATATTAAAGTTTTGATTTTTCTCTGGTTTTTGCCCTTGAATTGAGGTTCTTGATTAATTTAGCAGAGGCAAAAACCATAAGCAAAGTTCAAAACTTTTTCCCCTTTTCAGAAAAAGCCACAAATTCACTATTTTCACTCAAATTTGAGGTAATCTTGAAATAAAGTTTTGATCTTTATCTGGTTTTTGCACTTGTATTGAGATTCTTGATTAATTTAGTGAAATCAAAAACCACAAGCAAAATTTAAAACTTTTTCCCCTTTTCAGAAAAAACCACATATTCGCTCAAATTTTGAGGTAATCTTGAAATAAAGTTTTTATCTTTATCTGATTTTTGCACTTGTATTGTTATTCTTGATTAAAATTTTAAGATTTTACCAAATGGGGTTTGATAAAAATAATAAAGCAAGTTCATCCTCTCATGTTTTACAAATTCCAAGAGAAGATACACCTCTTTTAGTCAAAAATCAACACCTTTCTTCACCATCCAAAACTTTTGCTAATGTATTTATAGCCATAGTTGGAGCAGGAGTTCTTGGTCTTCCTTATACTTTTAAAAGAACAGGATGGATAATGGGTGCTATTATGCTATTTTCAGTAGCTTTTTTAACTTACCATTGTATGATGCTTCTTGTATTTTCAAGAAGAAAAATTGAATCCCATCTTAAAACATCAGAAATCTCATCTTTTGGTGATTTGGGATTTGCTATTTGTGGACCTTTTGGTAGGTTTACTGTAGATACTATGATTGTGTTGTCACAAGCTGGTTTTTGTATTAGTTACATGATTTTCATAGCTAATACTTTAGCATACTGTTTTAATTATTCCAAATCAAATCCAAGTCCTAAAATCTTGGGATTTCCACCTAAAACAGTGTATATTTGGAGCTGTTTTCCATTTCAGTTGGGGTTGAATTCAATTCCTAGTCTTACCCTTTTAGCCCCTTTGAGTATTTTTGCTGATGTTGTTGAATTAGGAGCTATGGGTGTAGTTATGGTTGAAGATGTGATGGTTTATATCAAAAGTAGTCATGTTCTTGAAGCTTTTGGTGGGTTTAGTGTGTTCTTTTATGGTCTTGGTGTAGCTGTTTATGCATTTGAAGGTGTTGGAATGGTTTTACCTTTAGAAGCTGAGATGAAAGATAAGGCAAAATTTGGTAAAATCTTGGGTTTGTCAATGGGATTAATATCTTTAATGTATGGTGCTTTTGGAGTATTAGGGTATTTTGCTTTTGGTGATGAGACAAAGGATATAATTACTACAAATCTTGGACAAGGTTGGCTTAGTAGCTTGGTTCAAATTGGACTTTGTATAAATTTATTCTTTACATTTCCACTTATGATGAATCCAGTATATGAAGTAATGGAAAGGAGATTTTGTGAAGGAAGGTATTGTGTTTGGATAAGATGGATTGTGGTTTTAGTAGTGACATTTGTGGCATTGTTGGTACCAAATTTTGCTGATTTCTTGTCACTTGTTGGGAGCAGTGTGTGTATTATTCTTGGCTTTGTATTGCCTGCTTTGTTTCATTTGATTGTGTTCAAAGATGAGTTAAGATGGCATGGTTTGGTTTGTGATGGTGCAATTATTGTAATGGCTACAGTTTTTTCAGTGTATGGAACTTTCTCTTCTATGTTGGAGATCTTTGGAGCCAAGGCTTAAAACACAATGACAACGACAACAAACGCAGTGAAATCTGGGGTCTAGGAAGAACCCGGGGAGACTCTTTCTAAAAGACGCTCGGCTCAAGAACAGTAAAAATGAAGCAATAAAGAGCTTAGAATTGTATGTTTGTCTTTTTATTTGAAAATTGAAATCTTATTATGGTTAAGATTTGAATTTAATTTATTCTAGAGGAGGGTGTTAATAATCATTAATTCCCTACCAAAAGAGTAAGTTGTCCTTTTTTTTTCCTTGCTACCACTTGTAAATTTGTTTCTATTCAAGTCTATTTGATAGTAGGCTTTGTACAAATCATGGAATTTGAGTGAGATTTATGATCATGTTTATTTTAGTATTCATTGCAAATGGTCATAGTTTGATTAAATGACCAATTGGTTTTATTCTTAGTACAACAACAACAACTCAGTATAATTCCACAAGTGGAATCTGGGGAGGGTAGTTTGTACGCAGACCTTATCCTAGAGTAGAGAGACTGTTTTCAATAGACCCTCGGGATCCTCTCCTCCAAGAACTTCCCACCTAGTTCTTGGGGTGACTCGAACTCACAATCTCTTGGTTGGAAGTGGAGGGTTCTTGGAATATTATCAATAGGAGGGGATTATGTATATGAATTAACATCAAAATTCTTCCTTTTAAACTACAAACAACATTAAAGATCTGGTTGTTATGACTAAACCAGCTCAAATATTACATATCTGGTTGTTATTTCAAAACCCCACATCAGATTCTTGCACTACAACCACAACAAATACAGTCACTTAATAAATTGAATCAAAATCAATCTGCATAAATACAAAATTCAATGCAAACCTATAAAGATGATGAACAATAAAACCAAACAGATGAGAGAAAGAACAAAAATACACTACTTTAAAGCTTCCAAGATTAAAAACTGAAACTTTGACCACAAAAACTGAAAATTTTCACTGTTTTTGTGCATAGAAAAGGAAGGCAGAATTGAGTAGATATAATCTTTACATTCTGTAAGTATCTTCACCGAGAATTGATATTTCTAATCTTCTGCCAGAGGGGTGAAATAGTAATCCCAAGATAAGTTATCCCGTGATAAAGCAATAAAATTAACAATTCTAGTATTAATACAACACCAAATAGTCAATAAAAAATAATATCACGATAACTAATCCTAGCATAACAAATGTCAGTATAACTAATTTTAGCATAACTAATACCAGTATAACTAATCCCAACATAAATTATCTTTAAACCCCGTAGTAAGTACTATGTATATTTACTATAGCTCATATATAAACATGTTCAAAAGATACAGATCACTACAGAAACAAACACATTCTGCAACACAAATCTGCAGCATTAATTGCCAAAATGAAGATGAGAAACTCTGGCAAGATTTTGAGTTGCCTCTAGTTTTCATATGCCAGTTTCTGAATTGACCACTAGCTGGTCATGTCATAATTTTCTGCATGTAAATATGGATTATAGCTACTTGGTTCTTCCATCTTTTCTATTAGCTGATCCATTCCTGCATATCCATTTTCATAACATCTACGTCAGAAATAAATCAAAAAGAAAGCAGACAATCCATATATATATATTAGACATAATTCAAGTTCGATTACATTTTTTGTTTGTTGCTGAAAATTGATAAAACGATGAACTTAGGCTTAATTCAACTAAAACAGCTAGTTCATGAGGATTGTCCAAGAATATATTTATTAGGAGAAAACAACTCATCCTCTCAACCAACATGGAATTCTTAACAATTAACATCCTTCACACATATTGGGCTGGATATCTAGAGCGTGTAAAACGTAACATGGGGAGCCGAGAGTTTCCGGGAAACATCCTCTCTATCCTTTTCGGAGTAGGGGTAAGGTCTGCGTACACTCTACTCTCCCCAGATCCCACTAGTAGGATTTTACTGGGTATGTTGTCGTTGTTGTAAAACGTAAAATGGGGCGCAACACTTATTACCCCCAGTTTCTTCCAATTTAATTCAAGGAAGAATTCCTACACCTATAATTAGGAATCTTTCTTCCATAATGTGGTGTGAAAAATAATTGTAGAGTGTTTCAATAAAGTGAGATTAAAGTTGTGAAAAAAAACGAAGAGAATTTTTACTTTTGTTGAAGGAAGGTGTGCATCTCGGTGGAGCTTTAGACTCAACAACTTGTCTAAAGTTTGTTCAAGTCATACAACGTGATCGGACTATTGTATCCCGGGGGAGATAAGTCAAGAAGATTACTGCTGGACCAGTGAAGATTTTGCTGCAGTGGGCTCGAATCTCCTTAAAGAGATCGAGATATCCACGCCTCTGCCTATTTTCTTCATTTTATTTTTCAACTGTAATTGTATTTTCACCAACATTAAACTCTTCTTCTAACCCTGGATCTGAAAAGTTGGAAGTTGGAAAGTTGTTTGGTTTGAACTGAATTATAATAAGTTCAAAAACCATAGAATATTACTTGTTACCTCAGTTTAACATCACACAGAAGCAGAGAATAGAATAAGTAAATGAACTTAAATTCATTAACTACTATACCTAATATTACCTAAGATGTCTAATAGAAATTGGAGCAATATTGAAAATTGAATGAAGGGAAAAGGTCTTAATTTTTCTCTCAACTGTACGAAATATCTTAATTTTACTCATCATTATACTTTATGGTCATTCATATCTTTGCCATCCGAATATCATCTCGTATTTGCCCTTCATTTTAACAGAGCTCTAGCGTGGATTAGATGGATTTTACGTATCAAATTACATCGAGAAAAATGTCCATATTTACTACTTTACTTTTGACTATGGTTTAAAATCATCCTCCGTTATACTTGTCTACGCTAGGACTATGTTAGAGTCCGTCAAAGGAGAATATGAGATGATTTGCTCACTGCAAGGGTATGAATGACTCCAAATCCGAAGTATGACCGATGATTGAATTAAGATATTTCCTATAATAAAGGGTTAAAAAAAATATCTTTCTACTAAAATAAATGTTAAAAGAAAAAAAGAACATACTTGGATTAGACATTGCATAGAAGGACAACTGATCAAAACTTCCAGCTGGATTTGAACTACACTCTTCACCCCTTGAAGTTGGCATGTGAGAAGATTGCAGCAAATCCTCAGGCTTTGTCTTCTTTTCATTAGGCGATTCGACTTCTGTCTCCACCTCTGATTCAACGTTGTTCGTTCCACCACCACCCTGTTGTTTCCTTTTCGATCGAGCACGTCTATTTTGAAACCAATTATATACATTTGTTTCAGAAATTTGTCCATGCTGAGATAATTCAGAAGTTATATCTTTAATCTTTTGTTTGCTTGGTGTTCCATTGCCTTGATCGAAAATACGTTCAAGAATCTGAAGTTGCACAGGTGTTGGCGTCCAACGTTGTCTGCCACTGATTCTGTGTCCAGCTGATGTTATAAGTGGATCACAATATAGATTCCCCAGCCTGGTTCCTGAGGTAGCAGGAATAGCATGTTGTTCAATTTTACACAAATTAATTCAGTTCAGGAATTGAATGAAAATGTGTTGTACATTCACAGAGATAAATTTGTTTAGTAGAAAATACATAGGGTGCATGCACAGGCGAATCTAGCATTTTTAGTACAGGGTTATACTACTAAGAAAAGGAGGTAAAAAAGTATTAAGCGGGAATTGATCGTTGTTCCTCTCGGTAAATAACAAGATTTTCAACCGAGTGCATCATTCAGCAGTTGCCAACAATTAATATTATACACCAATTTTGAAAATATGTACTCATAAAATATCTAATTTTACGGAAAGATCATGGGTTTACGTGTCCCATTATCTCCTCTACAAATCCGCTTGCTTAAGTACAGTGGCGGAGCCACATTGAACGACATCCCTTGGCCGGAAAATTATACTATATTACTAGATAGATTTTTGTATTTTATGTAGATTTTACTGTACGTTGACTTCCCTTGACTTTTTGATGTATCTAATTATTTATATTTTGACACCTTTTGGTGAATATTATGGATCCGCCACTGCTTAAGTGGAGCGACAACAACAAAATTGAGCTCCTCTGGTACTTTTTTGCTAATAAAGATATTTGTATTAAGCTCTTTTTGACTATGAGAAAATCGCAATCAAAGAAAAACTCGTTTTGACTCATGAAATCAGAACGATGTCGCATTTAGACGAAGAGAGTACTTATTAAGAACCGAAGAAAATAATGTTGGCACAAGTGCACAACATACAACAACAATAAAAACGAAGGTAAAGAATCATTTGATAATTCAGTAAATCAAAATAATGTTTATTATTGTTAGAGTAAGATTCTATACTAAAGTCTAAAACTCTAAAAGGAGAGAGACGCAAAAATATTTAGGGCATTTGAGTTTGAATTATGAACTTAGACAGCTTTAACCAAGAGATGCAAAAACAATATTCTGGGCATTATATATACAGCTACAAAAGTGTTACTTTATGTAAAGACCGATTTGATGTGATCATCTTTTTACCTTGTTAATTTCTCTTATCTTGTCTTTCCTTATTATTAAATAATAATAATCATATTTTATCTTTTACCGTGTCTTTTTATGTAATACTTCTATCTCGTACGTTACTTTTTCTTTATAATATTGCAAGTTTATTATTTACATTTTTTGTGCATAACATCATAAAACACAAATAATATAACTTATCCAAACATTGTATATATCAAAATAATACAATACAACTGTAAAGCTTTGGCTTTTACAATAAGTTACGTGACTTATTTTTTCGAGTTACTAATTTCACTTATTATTATGAACTTTATGCATAATGATATCTTAGGTGAAAATTCTTCTGAAGTAAAAAAAAATCAGATTTCGAAAAAATAAATAATATATAAAAGGTAAGAGTATAAACAATAATTGGAGAGAGAAAGAGAAGAGAAGAGACCAGGAAGATCATGTTGAGAAGCCATGGATTTGTGCAAATCAACAAGCTGTTCACAAATGACAGCGTACACTGCAATTTGCTTACGTAGCACTTCCATTTGCTCATCAGTCATTACTTTTACAAACATCCCACCTCCTCCTCCTCCGGCGGCGGCGCCGTTCATATCCTCCGCCGTCTGCTGCTGCTGATTTTCCCAATCCATTTACAATAACTTCTTCCTTTTGCTTAATTAATTGGTCAAAAAAGTCAGAGAATTAGATTTGTCTGAATATGAGAATGTCTCTCAGATTTTTAAAAGGGTATGATTTGAAGTAAATGCAGAGTGAGTCAGTAAACTAATCAATAAAGTCAAGCAAAGAAAATTGGAGGAAAGAGACAAAAATGGAAAACCAAGAAAAAAGGTAACCAGAAAGTAAAGCAATGAAGAGGACAGGCAGTAAAGCCGAGATTTTGACGTACTATTTGTTTTGTGGGGGCATGCGCACCAATCAAATAAATATTTTGTATTACTAACATTCTTACAATATTTTAAAATACTAGTCTTAGGTAATCCTATTTCAACGAGTATAAAGTTTTTAAAAATTATATAAATATTATAACTAAAATAGAAAATAAATTTAAAGAGAAAGTATAAATTCTTATAAATAATGATCGTTGATCTTATTTAGCTAACTCGATAATGAAAACTATTATGCCGCATAGAAAGTACTCAATCATCTCAGTTAATATATTCAAATAAAAATTTACTCCACTTATATAATTTTATTCGATTTCACAAGTTATCATTTTTTTTTATTTATAATACTTCCTTCTTAGCTTTTAGGCATGTATTTTGTGAGTATACCACATATCAATGAGTACATAATTTTTAAAAATTATTAAATAATGCATTTGGATAACAAAATAAAAAAATATAAGTTTCTGAAAATAATGAAAGTTAATTCCATTTAACTATCTCAATATAGGAAGAAGTATATTTCATTATGAATTTTTGAGTTCTCCCTAGTTATCACAGTTATCTTTTTTTTTAATACTTTTAATCATTTTTTATTATTAATTGTTGGGTGTAGTTTTCAATTTTTATACCTAAAAAAACTGGTTGAAGAGAAAACAATTTTTTGTGTATGATATAAAAATTATACATAATATCAACCAAATTATAGCCATGTTATATTATTCAAAATTCTTAGCTTTATAAAATTTTATATATCAAGACTTCTAACATAATTCGGATAAGAGAGGATTTAATAAAAAAGTTTTTTTGTTTTATTTTTACTTTTGGATATGAAATCAATTTTGTTTCAAAACCACGTACCTTTTAACTTACTGATATTGATGTCCAAAATATTAGGAGTTTCGAAAAGTACAATACAAAAGATTTAATAAGCAATAATTTTTATTGATACCGAAAGTATTAAATATTATTTAAAAAATTAAATTATATTTTAATCAATGTGTAATATATATTTAAAAGGGAAACGAACAATGTATAGATATAGATAAATCAATATTAGTCAACATTGTTGCAACATAAATTGCATTACTACATATATATTTTGTGACGTGAGAATTATTCTTCGCCAAAAAGTTTACTATTATAAAAAGGCATATGATGAAATCATTGTGATTTTCAATATTGTTTGAGTTAAGTGTAAAATAAACGTGCAATAGGTCTTTTATTATTTTATATTTTCTTTGTTTATCTGATTAAAATTTTAAAAATATCCTATCTCTTCTTTCACTATGTCATATCACATGTTATTTTTGAATAATTGAATTGATAGCATATTTGAATAAAATATTTAATAGTATATCCACGTATATTTATTTAGCAAAGATTATGAATTTGACTTTGAAACTAATACATATCGATTAGTTAGTTCCAATATTAAGTATACAATTATCTTTAAACTTTTAAAAAAGTGTGAATACTTATTTGTAGTAACTTGATTTTGCAATTAACTAAAACTAATTTAAACTAATTTCGATCTCCTAAAGAGTCATAACATTAACGTGAAAGATATTAATTATAGTACTTCAAACAAGGAAATAATTTATACAATGTTAAACTTAATAGATTATAAATTTTCAAAATATTAGGAGTTTCAATCGAGTTCAAATAAGGAAGGACTTAAGGTCCATATTTTTAGGTGATTTAAATTTCTAATTATAGGAAAATATGAAATGACTATTTTATTTAGTGTGAAATTAATTTTTAAAGGGTAAAAAAGGTGAACGACATTTTGCTAAGGGTCTTCGTGCTTTTAATATAGTATAGATTTAAACATTATTAAAATTTTACAATAAAATTTCTAACGCTAGTAGAACGAATTATATTACTCCTATATTCTATTTATGATGAAAAAATAGTAGTAATAAATTTGTGACAATAATAAATGGAGCATAAAAGCCCAAATCGGGATATCTTGGGATCGAAGTTTATCTAATCCATAAGCATGTGATGACCTTTTTCCGGAACATGGAGGACTTATGGCTGAAAAAACAGGAATTAGCGACGCACGAATTCGTTTGCTAAACAGAAAAATCCATCTGTATACTGTTGAGATCAGGTAGGTCCGATTTCGTAAACTTGAGGAGCCGCCTCGAAGATAAGAGTATAATGGATCTGGCTCGAGCTCGATGACCGAACCCGATAGCTTTAGTCCAAATTATATACTTTTCTTAAAAATATTCATTGAATTTTATATATTATTACTTTAGAACTCACTAACATAAAAATTTTAAAATCCTGAACCCAGTAACTTCACATCCCGGCTCTGCTTCTAGATGGATATTATCAAGCAATTACAATCGGTACGAACGATTTAGCGACAAATTAGCCATGAACTATGATAATTTCTGTTTTCCTGTAGTGTCTTCGGGATCATGGATCTTTCAATATATTTGCTGCCCCTGTCAAATAAATTTTTACAGTTAGAGTTTATATTTTGAAGTTACATAAAAATAATATAAGTCACAATAGATAATAATTTTAATATTTACAAAATTTTAAAAATTATGGGCAAAGAAAACCTCTTTAATTCTTCGTATAGTAATAGTGTTAAATATAATTTAATAAGGGAGGTTAATATTTTTAAAAAGTCAAAAACATATATTCCTCCTGTCTCATTTCGTGTGAAGATATTTAACTACCACACAAGTTAAATATACATAAAGTATCCAAATAATCTTTCCTAGATCGGAAATCACATACAGACGTAAATCATCGTAGTTAAACATAGGAAAAGGTTACGGTCTCGACTAAGCTCCACGATGCAATAAAAGAAGGCAATTTACATAATATCAAATGGAAATGAGAAACAATAACGGAAACGATTCACCCGACTTAGGACTAGACAGATCTACGTTTTCTTGAGAAGGTTAAATCACAGACGGATCCCAGATCCTAAGTTCAAAATTGTTTTGGCGATGGACTTGAGGTCATTGGCCTTCCTCCCTCAGAGAGGTCTGTTTGTGTGCATTTTGGACTAGCCCCCCCCCCCCCCCCCCCCCCCCCCCCCCCCCCCCCCCCCCCCGCTTCAAGCTCTCTTCTAATATTTATACAAACCACTTTCATTACACAACTGTCCTTAGCCAGAGTGCATAAGGGCTTCAGATATCCTTTAGAATAATCCTCTGAGACAACTAAGTGTCTAACTTGCCGTGCGGGTTTCCTGAATGTTTGACCTCGTCCATGGCCGAGCCACTCGTCGATATATTGCTTCATACGCGTAGCTTCGGCTTACCCGACCCCTGTTCGTTCCTTCTTAGGCAAACTACTTTTGATCAGATTATGACCCACACAGTTAGTCCCTCCATCTGTCGGGGTCGCCTTTAGACGAGCTCGATGGGCGGACCTCGCCAGTTTTAGAGGAGAAATCTTAGCATCTTGGTCGAAGGGAGAATATGTCATGATGAGATAACAATGTGACGCTTCGAGAGCCGTACCAGACAATTACGTCAGTTTGAAATGACATTAATTAGTCATGCGACATTATGGCGCACGTTCCCTGTATGATGCGTCGTTTCCCGTGCCTCTTCCGTTTTGGAGTTAATTCGGCGGCGTTTGGTTTTCCCGCTCAGGGTGCCTGTATTCTTATAAATATGGGAGAATTCCTCGTTCGGGTGTTGTGTTTCCCAATCGTTTGAAAAATCCCAGACTTCTTCTTCTCCTTCTCCAGATTCTTACATTTCCCACTCTTTTCTGTTAAAATTTCTTGTCGTTGCTACCCTCTTCTCCTTATCATTCCCGATCTACGCAATCAAAGAAGAGATGGCTAGTGAATCCTCTAACTTAGACAGAGTTGTTGGTGCCCTCGCGACGGAAAATGATGTACCTTCTCATAAAGAAGGGGCAATCATAGCGGAAGATGAGAATTTTCCCACCGTGGATGAGATAGTTCCACGTTCGGGGAAGAACAGGACTAATTTCAAGAACTTTCCTGATGACGAGCTCGAACCCATCATTTTCGAAATGGATGCCGCGGCGCTTACTGCGCTTAAGGCTAAATGGAGGATTTCTTGACTATGTCGAACTTGCTCCAACGGGTAGCAATGTCATAGAGATACACCGCTCGGGATATTGCGCGTTTTATGTGTACCCGTTCGTCATCGGGTACACACTTTGCCTTCCTTCCTTGGCGGAGGAATTTTGCCGTTACTATAAGGTATGCCCGACTCAGCTCTCTCCAGACATATACAAGTTCTTCCTCATGCTCATCAAGTACGGGAAACTGGCGGGTCGGGGGATTTCTCTCTGTTACCTACTTCACCTCTTCGTTCCAAGTTTTCATAGGGGTACGATGATACATATTCATCACCGCGGGACCAAGGGCTTGGTGGTGAAGATGGATGATAAGCCCAATCACCGCTTTCGGGAGAACTTATTCTATGAGAGGATGAAGCACGTGGTGTCGAAACCTAATGGGTTTCCTGGGGAGTGGAATTATGCCCGTAAGCTTTTTCCCTTCTTTTTTTTTAAATGGTTGTTTGCTGCCCCGTTCCGGTGATCTGATCGTTCCATTTCTTTCTTTTTTTTGCAGCCAAGAAGGAACCTCATTTGCTAGTTACTGATATCCGCGAGTGGGAGAGCTAGGTTTTTCCCCATACGAGGGAGATTCGTGAATGGTCGCCGTTCCAAGAGAGATTCGAGCATAGACCTTTTGTCGGTGAGTCATCTTGTCTTGCCCTTAGCCACTTTGCCCGTCGTTCCGTATTTTCTTCCTTTCTATATCCTCTTTGGATTAAGCTTCTCTCATTGGCAGGTCGGAGGGCTGCGAGGAGGGCAAGGTCTCCATTCCTCCTTTCCGTCAGTCGAGTTCCTCGGTCGGACCTGCACCAATAATGGCTGCAAGTGAGAGCGTTCATTATTCTTCTACCTCACAGATTACGTCCACGCCCGAGCTTGGCCATCTAGAGGCTGCTCCCCTAGCGGAAGTTGTGGTTCCCGCAGTTCATTTGGCGGATGAATCATTGCAGGGCGATGGCGAAGAGGATCCGTTAAAGAGGCAGAGGATAATGGCTGACGGGGTGCCCCGGTCTTAGGGGTTTTCGAAAGGCGATCTCGTGTAGGCGGGTATCCGAGCCTGGCGATGATGCTGATTTGAGCAAGGAGGTGGTTCCCGTCTTGGGTGTAGGGGAGGCTACCGTAGTAGGAGGGCAGATTTCGGATGTCGCAACTATCATTCCGAGCGGTCCATCGACTTCTCATCAGACTCGTGCTCCCTCTTCGGCCAATGAGAGGGCGAAGGGCGTGGTTATAGACGACTATGAATCCGGTTCGGATATTGATCCCGAGGACATGAGAATGTTTGAGGAGGGGTTCACCTGGGTCGATATCAAAGCGGATGATTCTTCTCGCGTGATCGAGATTCTTGTGGATTACGACTTATTGGAGGAAACGGTGAGATTGGTGCCCCAATTCGCCCTTCTTTGTTCCGCTGCCGTAAGCATATCCCTTCAGGAGATCAGCGGTGCTGGCTTGTCACGAGGTGTAGCCGGGATGGCTTTGAGGGTGAGTTCTTTTATTGTTTTCTTCGATTCACGCTTTCCTTTTTTGCTGACCCTTTCTTTTTCTTCTCTTTTTCCTCTTCAGACTTTTATCTTGGAGACTGAGAGTGCCCATCATGAGGAGAAACGGGCTTCCGCTTTTCATAAGAGGGCTTCGAAGTACCACCGGTATCGCGACAAGTGCCGCGAGATGCATGCACAATTCAGGGTGGGCGGCAACCTTCAATCCCTTAGGGAGGAGTTGGAGCGGAAGGATGAGGACTTGATGCGGTCCATTGGCAGATGTAGCGAGCTCAAGGGGTTGCTTAGGGCCAGAGAAGAAGAGCTTGAGGTAGGCAAGAGGGTTGCGGCTGAGTGTGTTGATCTTCAGGCGAATGTGGTGGTCTTGCGAGTGGAGCTTGAGCAAAACTCCACTAGAGTCGCCAGTCTAAGTATCGAGTTGGCGGAGAAGACGACTGAGTTGGAAGGGAAGAGGGCTGAGCTGGAGAGGACTGATGGAGCCCGATTGGCAGCCTTAGAAAGAGCAGTGGTACTGGAAGATACGATCCGTGTTCTCAGGTATAAACGAGCAACTAAGATGGAAACGGTTGCACTAAGGTAAGTGCGGCTCGAGGAGCGCATTAATGGGCTTGAGAGAGATGTCTCGAACCTGGGCGATCAAGTTGTTTCTCTCGAGGTTGAGAAGGAATGGTTGTTAGCTGAAACTCCTTCTCATGCGTCCTCTTCTGTTGACGTTCCTCGCCCTTTTTATGAGATGTGGATCCACGCTGAGGCTCAGCGGAATATATGTAAGGGCTTGCTGACAGCGTGAAACGTTCCTGAAGCCGCCTTCGAAGAAGTTCGTGCTAAAGCGCGTTAGGCAAAGTCGGCGGTTATGACCCCGTGACACCGGAGGCTGATGAGAATGATGAGGACGAAGACGAGCTTACATTTGATGATGGACATGCTGATGGAGAGGGCGACGGCGGGGGTGAAGATGATGAACCAAGCGGGGCGAGTAGTGACGGCGTGGACGGAGATAATGCTGAGTGAAGCTTTTGTACTTAATTTTTTCCTTTTGTACTTGGTTTTACTGTACTTGGTTAGTTACCCTTTTTTTTGTGGGGGTGCCCTTTTGTCCCTTTGTAAGACGCTATTTTTTCCTTTGAGTAGAACATTTGATTCGCCCTTGATTGTACGTCCTTGGCCTTTCCTTCTCTTTTATTTTCGAACTTTTTGGTTTTTTTTTGCAATAAGTCTCTGACTTTCAATAATTAATTCAAGCGAGGTCGAATGTAACTTGTTGATCCGAGCGAGGTCGAATTTGACTTGTTGATTCGTAGCGGGGTCGAAATTGACTTGTTAATTCGAGCGAGGTCGAATTTAACTTGTTGATTCGAGCGAGGTCGAATTTGACTTGTTGATTCGAGCGAGGTCGAATTTGACTTGTTAATTCGAGCGAGGTCAAATTTGATTTGTTAATTCGAGCGAGGTCAAATTTGACTTGTTGAAAATTCGAATGAAACTATCACCTTTTAATTTGTCCCAAGAAAATATCACATTTTTATATGTAAAAAAAACTAATTATTTGGGCCCGACCCTACTTGGTATATATACATGAAAAAAATGGTATTTTGAGGACTTTTTTTTACACACTTTGGACCTAAGGGGGCAGAGACACTATAGGAGCAAGGCGGGGAATTCTTTTACGAGCTTTTCACTTCCTTCTTCCTATTTCCATTATCGGTTAGAAATTATAGTATTGTAGTTATGCATACTATTATTAATAGCTAATTTGTTATCTAGTATTTTGATGGAACCTCTTGGAGGATGAGTTCTTGTTATGTTTTAATATAATATAACCTTTGAATTTGTCTATTTGTTCAACTACGTACTTATTTCAGTTGATTGAATGGATATCGATTGATTGTGCCTATTTATTATGTGTTGCTTGAGAAAGGATACATATTTAAGTGGTTGTTGAACAACTTCACTCCTAACGGATATGAGAAATCAATACAACGGGTTTAAAGGTAGGTTTAAAAATAACAAAGCATTGACGTGGTCATAATGAGCGGTTAGATAAAGCCAACTAACATAGTTCGAGAGAATATGTCTAGTAAATTGTTGTA
The DNA here is from genome assembly GCA_005239495.1 of Nicotiana undulata. Taxonomy (NCBI): domain Eukaryota; kingdom Viridiplantae; phylum Streptophyta; class Magnoliopsida; order Solanales; family Solanaceae; genus Nicotiana; species Nicotiana undulata. The sequence continues at coordinate 57,821 of ML285665.1, forward strand.
GTTGCTCGAGAGAGAATTACGGCACCTAAAGTTCTCACGATCAGTAGAGAATACATAGGCGAAATTATAGGAAATATAGCGGGAAGGATTCCAACATTTGGGAAAATCATAACACTAGACCTCCTAAATTTAATGTCCAACCCTTGGTATCTTTAGTTGTTAATTTACTGTTTTAGTTTCTTAGTTAATTAGTTAGATATAAGAATCTTAATCTTTATAACTTAGAAATTTATTCGAGCTTTCTTCTTAGCGATATTGAACAATTATGGCGAAACCTTAGTTCTTTGTGGGATTCGACTCCGGACTCTTAGACCGGATTATATTTGCAACGACCGCTTATAAATTTTAGGACTAGATTTGTGCATGACTAGTTGTGATTCGTAGTTGCTATCATTTGGCAGGGTCGCTTGTTTCGTCACTCTATGCTCGAGGGACTTGGTTGAGCTGATGTCCATCGAACTCGGGTGACATCTTGCGGGTCTTTGTCTTGGTGTTTTTGCCGTCTCCACTACTTGGGTATGGGAAGTCCCTTCCACTTGGTTGGCAATGAACTAAGAGATGCGTCGCGGAACGACTCGTCTGCTACATACTTGAGCGTTAGTTCCAGATCCGATCTCAGTCTCGTGCTTAGCTTCGACGTTAGTCGAATCTGGGCACCTTGTGGGCTGATGACTTACTTCGCTCATTGGGATCTTCGAGTTCAAGTCCCAATCAGATCCAGTCCCGAGTGCATGAAGATACGAAAATGTATGCCATACCACAAAATTGGGTGAATCGTTTTAAGGAATTACACAACAGGTTACCATTCCTTTCTGAGAGGGAGTGGGCAGTAGGCATAAGGTATAGATTGGTATCTAGCGCTAATATGGTGACAGGATTGGGGACGTGATAAGCACGTAACGACTACAGTCTTAATCCGACAGCTCGCATTCGCAACGCTGAAACTATAACTACGGGGAAGCATAATTTTCGTACATATATCAGACAGAATTTCGATATCATGCAAGGGTCTAACCTCAGTTGGTTTGGTTATTTCAAGATCTTGCGTACGAATTTCTCAAATTTGCCTTTTTAGCGAAAGGATGAAGCTACGACGAACGGGAAGTAGAACTAGAACCGAGTTTAGATCTAGAGAAAACTAAAACTTTGTCTAGGAAATTCCCCACAGACGCTGCCAAATTGTTTAGCCAAAACGTTTTAGACCTTTTTTGTTAGAATAAATTTTATAAGAGGATAATGGGTAGATCTTAGCCAAAGATAATCTCTCCTAGATCGGAAATCACAACCAGACGTAAACCATCGTAGTTGAACATAGGAAAAGGTTACGGTCTCGACTAAGCTCCACGATGCAATAAAAGAAGGCAATTTACATAATATCAAATGGAAATGAGAAACAATAACGGAAATGATTCGCCCGACTTAGGACTAGATAGATCTACGTTTTCATGAGAAGTTGAATCACAGACGGATCCCAAATCCTAAGCTCAAAATTGTTTTGGCGATGGACTTGAGGCCATGGGCCTTCCCCCCCTCTCATAGAGGTGTGTTTGTGTGTATTTTGGACTAGCCCCCCTTGCTTCACTCTTTCTCCTAATATTTATACAAAACACTTTCATTACCCAGCGGTCCTTAGCAAGAGTGCCTGAGGACTTCAGATATCCTTTAGAATAATCCTCTGAGACGTTTAAGTGTCTAACTCGCTGTGCGGGCTTCCTAATGTTTGACTTTGTCCATGGCGAGCCACTCGTCGATATATTGCTTCATACGCGGTAGCTTCGGCTTACTCGACCCCTGGTCGTTCCTTCTTAGGCAAACTACTTTTGATCAGATTTTGACCCATACAATAATTGTTTTAATTTTTAAATTGCTGCAAATACTTTTTAAATTAAAAATCGCATTATTTCTATGTAATTTCTTAATATATAATTTTTGCTCTAAACTTCTTAAAATTAAATTGATAATGACAATCTAAAAATTAAATGTGTTCACACGCTTATTATAGTTTCGTTGTAAAAGAGAAAGTAACTATCGAGGATTTTGGAGGAATGGATAAAATCTCTCTTTTTTTTTCTTTCAAATAAGTCTGTTAGTAATAAGGGTGTAATTGAGTCACAGAGATAACAATGGGGATATTTTTGGCTCAATAATATGACGGAGAGCATTTTTTTACCAAATCGAATAGTTTAGGAGCAATTTTGGCCGTTCCTCGTTAGTTAACTAATGGACGTTGTCTGGTTTCATTTTTCCCTCTTTCGGTTTAGCAATATCCGAAAATCACTCAATTGATTTATCCAATTCACATTATGTAGATTAATGAGAGACATAAAAAAAACTCTGTAATTATCAATTTAAGAATTCTATAATGGTGAATGAATTATTACTTGGAACCATCCCACCACATTCTCAATGTTAATAAAATCTTCTTGTGTATATTAAAATGTTTAGTACTGAATATATTATATTTTTAAATTTATGAATTCAGACGGCATAATGCAAAAAAGTGAAATTGGGATTTTCGTGTTATTGATATACCATGGCTTAACTTGCAAAATATCTGAAATTTACCTATTTTAACTTAACAGAATAAGAGTAACATGATTGTGAGCCTGTGGGGCTATATAGCTTCAACATCACATTATTGTCTACGCTGTAAATTTTCCAGACGCAGGCCGGTGCATCACCGACTTTTGACATCATGTGCGTTTCCGCGGCACCGCAAAATACAGTTTCGGCTGAATTTAGTTGCTTTATTTTAAATTTTATAATTATCTTAAAAAATTTATTAAACATGTATATATTATTAATTTAATAAATAATTAAAATTTTAAACTCATAAATTTCAAATCGTGGCTCTGCTTGACATGTATATATTATTCTTCTCTTTTTTAATATTATATTATTATCTTTTATTTAAATTTTATTTTTTATTTCTATTAAAGAAAATCTATTTTTTTTCATTTTTACATATTCATCAAATATAATTTAATATAAAATTATTTTATACCATACATTTTTAAATAATATAATTTGTAAGTAAATATTATAGATTATATATATTAACAGATAATTCAAATAAAAGTGAAATTATTGATATACAAGATAATTAAATACATATTACATTATGGTAAAATTCATATTAAATATTACATAAATATACAACTTCTACCTCTAGTATGCTCCCATAAATGATCTATTAATGCATTACGAAGTGCAATTCCACAGTCACAACCAAAACAATCCTTGGCCCCGGTCACTCAATACTATTATGATTTTGGTGTATGGAAACGACATACCTCCCTACTAAGTTATTATGCTATTTACTGTAGTTTTAATTTTTATATATTTTAATTTACTATATTTTTAATTTTCATGTATTTTCAATTTTCACTTTTCAATTTTAGCAACATCTAATATTTTATATTCACACCTTTCAATTTAGCAACATCTAATATTGTATATTTGCACCATTCATTTTTTGAGATGATTATATATTTTTTATACAATTATAACTTATAATAAAATTAACTTACAATTTTATATAAAAATAATAAATGCGCTAAAATTAATTTATCAATATTATACGCCAAAGTTAAGATGTAAACTTAATATTATAAATATATTACATAAACATATATATATATATATATATATATATATATATATAAAGCTAAATTGAAAGAGTTAAATAATAAAAATAATAATAATATAATGATGAAAAGTAATGGATGAGATGAATAGTGTCACTCCATATTTGGAGTAACACTATTCATCCCCTATTTTGTGGGGAAAATGAGGGAGCATTGGAGCCTCATTATGGCAACAAATGCCCTCATAAGGGAGAAATAGGGAAGGGTTGGAGATACCCTAATGAATCCTTATTCAGTTATTTTAGGCTATAGTTTTGTATTAGTTGTATTTTATCTCTTTAGTTTAATTTATTTTTATACCGGCTATGTTTTTCTACTTTTCAGGAGTTATTTTATACTGGTTATCTTTTCTTACTTTCTAGGAGTTAGCTTAGTGATTTTCTTTCTTTGTATATAAATTTCATTGCAAGTTCATTAAATTTACAGACTTTTTATTCTAGTTCTTTACTTTTATTTGGTATCAGAGCCAAAACTACATTCTAACGAGTAAACTATATAAGATCCCTTTTTTATGCATAAATGGATTCAATACCAAATGTTATTGTCGATATCACCTCTATTTCAAACACTTAATCTTATTCAACACATTGGAGACTTACCAAATACACAAACTTTTTATTCCAGTTTCACTATTAGAAATTCGGCAAAAACCGACCAAGAAAATCCGACCAACTTTGGTCGGCTTTTCAAAATATTTTAATTTTTAATTTTTTTACGAAACCGACCAATTTTGGTCGGTTTTTCAATTAATATAAACAAAAATTAATATTAAAAAAATCGACCAAAATTGATCGGTAAATTCGGACGGTCATTTTAAAAATCGACCAACTTTGGTCGGTTATTTTCTTGCGAAAAAATAATTAAAGAGTATAAATCAAATAAAAGACAATCTTAAAACAAAATGCACCAATGGTCTAGTGGTAAGAATAGTATCCTGCCACAGTACAGAACCCGGTTCGATTCCCAAATGATGAATCTTTTGATTACATAATTAAAATACCGACCAACTTTGGTCGGCTTTTTTTGCAATTTGTTTTTTGAATTTAATTGACCGATCAATTGGTCGGTAATTTCCGACCAACTTTGATCGGTATTTCTTTTCGACCGTCAAAATACCGTACACACGTAAATGGTCGCGTTTTGGTCGATAATTGACCATAACCTTTTTGATCGATTTTTGACGAATTTCTAGTAGTGTTCTCTGCTTTTATAGGATACAACATCAATATTCCGCTCATGTTTTCTTTTCTTTTATTTTCTTTTTACTACACTAACAAAAAAAAATAGTTCTTTTCGCTGATCAGGGTCTTTTAGTGATATAAATATTTTTCTAACAAAAAATGAGTAGACCATGTCCAAGACCAACATAGCAAAGTCATATTTAGGAACATTCATTATTGCATCAATAGGCTCAACATGGACCACAACTCCACCTCAAGTTTTATGACTCTATAACACACTTTGGGGTCGATTGGTAGGAGGTATTAGAAAAATATGGCAAGCATTAGCTTTATGCATCACTAATACCTTATTTGGTACATTTTTGTAACTTGTTATACATCATACTAGGCATTATCCTATGCATAAGTAACGCATAGAAAATCACGGCATTAGTAATATCAAGGCTATTAATGCATGCATTAGCATGGTTAAAGAGAAAATTGTCCTTAAAATCTCTTAAAAGTAAAGAAAATGAAGGGCAGTTTTGTAAACAACTATTTTTCTTAAAAATTATGCAATGCATTATAAATTTAATACACCACACCAAACAGTAGATAAGAAATAATATCTGTATAACTAATGTTTGCATTACTAATACACCTTATTCCGCACTATTCTTATACACCCTACCAAACGACCCCTTAGACTTTCTGAAGTATTACCTAATATTTGGTACTCATTCTCAATCTTTACTTGGAGGAAATGTTGGGCTAATTAGCTTGTTCGAATACGCTCTTAATACGGTGTAATAGTGTTTGCTTTGAGCTAAACATGATACGTTTCCCAAAAAGTCTTATATGCATATTTTTCTTATCAACTTCTAATATCGGACTTTGTTCGCACACCTAAGGGGAAAAGTAACAGCATCATGGTTCCATGACTGCAATTCGACAAGTTACCATTAACTCCCATAGTCCATGACTCCATGTCTTTCTTAGGCCAAACCCTGGAAATATTTTATGGATAGACAGAGGCGGGTTTGGAATTTTAGTTGTTTCGAGTTTTTAGATTCTATATTCAATGGATTTTTAAAATAAATACATAGTTCGAACCTAAGTAACTGGACTCGTCCGAACCCGCACTCAGCTATCTAGCTCCGACCCCGTGGATAGGTGGCGGTGAAACTCACTTTCTCTAAATGTTGTCTAAATGTTGGTTGTTGATAAACAAACATTTATGCATGCTTGCAACAACCATCGTCTAAATGTTGGTTGTTGATAAAGAAAACCGATTTATCACAACTAATACACTTAACGTACATGCATTGAATGTCTACATATCAGTGAACATTTCATGAATAAGATCACCAATAATCTGGTGTTCAATATCTTTTCCTAGAGCATTAACATCTTCATCAACTAATCCAGCCCGACGCATGGATTGCAAATCTCGAGCTAGTAGAGTTTCAAGGGATTGAGATGATATATCCAAATGAGGGTAAACATAAACTCGATCGGGCAATTGCCCCTACACAATCTAATTTCTTCTTTCCCCGTAGAGGTAGAGGTAGAGGTCGTGCAGTCAGACCAATTGTACTTTCCATAGAACGAGAAACTGTGGAAGGTACGTACACCAAGTACATCAGGAAGTACTTCGTTCAAGAAATCACACAACAACTTGTGATTGAGCTTCTGGAATTGATCAATAGTAGATGCTTCTTCAATATCATTCGTCTTTTTCTTGTAAGACGCTTCGACTTCTTCAAAAACTTGTTTTCCGAGTGGATCCCACATTGGTTCAAGATGGATAACTTCGACTCTTCATGTGATCTTGGATAGTCCTCACCTCATGAGCTAGTTTTAGGGATTGAGTTAGGCCTAAGGTCCATTTATCATGGTATCAGAGTCAGGCCCATCTCATTATTTACCCGATGTTAGGCACTCTTCTTATATCGTCCATGCTTCAGATGTCCAATATTGAGCGTGTGGGGAGTGTTGAGTCCCCTATCGGCTCAAGATGGGTAACTTGGACTAGTTATATGGTCTTGGACAATCCTCACCTCATCAGCATCGGACAAATATATAAATTGTTAAATCCATCTCATGTCAAATGGTAATCATGCCTGAAATGTATCATAAACTATGAATGCAGCTAACATATGTACAAATTTAGACAAGTTTTTACTTATATACCATTCAGATTAGAGTTGATCTCCTTGAAAACATGAGGCATTTCTCTATCATCCGGCGGATGTATATCTGAGGTTGATGATAAGCTACAACAATCTATTTGCCTCCATAATTCTTCATTGGTACTGCTGCATACAGATGCAGGACTTGGTGGCACCTCAGTAGAATCCTCAAAAGCTTCATGTTTTCGCCTAATATGCGCCCCCGTTAACATATGTTGATCCTCTAGGAGAAGCTTTCCGAATGATGAGCGTGACACAGGAGCAGACAAAGATCTGACTAGGTTCCTATGAAATAGTTCCTGGTCAAGCATTACATTATTACTCAACTCTTATCTGAAATAGTTGCTCCTGATGTCTGATTTGTGATCATTCATATCGTCCCTGTGTCTCGCTTTATTGGCAATATATTTGCTTTCTTCAGCTATGCTCATTTCCAAAAATCTCCTTGTATCTCTATTGGTGAAATCAGGAGAACTAGTCGCGTCACATTGAATTTCACTTCTACAAGACCTCATTGATTTTGATCGAGGTAGAGTCGTTCCAACGTCCCTTGTAACACTCTCTCTCACCTGTTTTGCAATAGATTGAGCTATTTTCCCACCTGTCAATATTACATGCTTCATTGTGTTCAAAGGAATACATGATCAAAGGAAACCTTTCTCAACCATTCCTCTTTTTTCGGACGATTTCTATCTTTCATTTCATTCTTCTTTGTCGATGGTTTTGTATCCACGGATAACATATCTAAGCCCATCAAACGGGCGACAACACTAGGTGCATTCTGTCCTGAGTTTGGATAGCTTGTTGATAATTCTTCACTGATCAGTTTCTTCATTGGAGCCTCATTTGTCATGTGATAAGTGCACTGTATTTGAGCAAGTAATGATTTAAATTGCAATGAGAATCAAATATCTCAAAACTTTGATTCAGAGCAATTTTACTCTTGTGACATATCAAAGAAATAACATAGTGTAGCCGGAAACAAAAACTAAATATTAATGTTTTGCGACACCAGAAGGAAGGAAACAAATTTAATCTTATGTAAAAGTTGACAGACATGTAAATATATTACCAGGGAATCCTTCCCTCCACTGCAGAAGGTAGGGGAAGCCTCAACTTGCTGCTCCAATCGATATCGATAAGCCTCCTCACCTGCAGAATTGATGAATGTATCATAATATTTATAGCCAGTAAATAGAGAAGAAAAATGAATCAAGGAAACTTAGTAGTCCTACTATTTAGCCCCTCTATCTAATCGACCTAAAGGGGTCGTCCGATGCACTAAGCTCTCGCTATGTGCGGGGTATGGGGAAAGGGCCGGACCACAAGGGTCTGTAGTATAGAGCTTTACCCTGCATTTCTACAAGAGGTTGTTTCCACGGTTTGAACCCGTGACCTCCTAGTCACATGGCAGCAACTTTACCTGTTACGCCGAGACTCCCCTTTATCTCAATGACCTGGTTTGTATTAAATCAATCCAAAGAGATGTCGGGATCTTATGTTACCTAAAGACTGCAAAATAGATGGCCAATTTGCAGCTATACTTGCTAGAGGAGAAATCTCTCTAAACCTTTAATAGTGCAATCATTCTTCAATATTGTTGGTCAAAAATCATCAAGGAGAAAAAAGGAAGAACAAAGGTGATAGTGATAAATGATAATTTAACGACCCGTTCGGTCGAGTTTAGCCCCGTTTTTCCATTTCTGCTTCGTTTTGTGTTGTTTAGATTATTTATATTGTGTTGGGTCGGTTGGCTCAAGTTCGGAGTGGTTGTGGAGAGAAATGAGACACTTAGTCTCTTAAGATGGTTTTAATAGTTGGAGAAGTCAACCGGAAGCTGACTTATAAGTAAATGATCTCGGAATGTGGGTTCCATGGTTCGGATAGCTTCGTTAGGTGGTTTGGGACTTAGGAGTGTGTTCGGAACGTGGTTTTGATGTCCGGTGTAGAATTAGGCTTGAAATGGTGAAAGTGAGTTTTTTGGCAATTTTCGGTCGGCAGTTGAAATTTATCTATCGGGGTCAGAATGGAATTCTGGAAGTGTGATCAGGTCCGTAGTGTCATTTTGGACGTGTGTGCAAATTTTCAGGTCAATCGGATGTGTTTTGGATGGTTTCGGCATCCTTTGTGAAATTTAGAAATTTCAAAGTTCATAGGCTTGAATTTGATGTGATTTTGGTGTTTTGGTGTTTCGAAGGCTCGACTAAGTTTTAATGAGGTTATGGGATGTGTCAGTATGTTTGGTTGAGGTCCTGGGGGCCTCGGGTGAGTTTCGGGTGGTTAACGGATCAATTTTTGGTTTTGGAACTTGGCTGGTTTGCTAGTGTTTTTGCAGCAGAATTTTACTCTATGCGCTCGCAGAGGAGGGCCCGCATTCGCATAGAGTGTTTGAGAGAAGCGGGGCAGATGTTCTCTGAGTTCGCGGACTATGGGATGCGAACACAGAGAGTGGAGTAGGGTGGTCATCACGAACGCGGGGGTATATGTGTGTTCGCGTAGGGTGTGAGCCGTTTGGGGACCCCAGGCCATTAGCCTATGCGTTCGCGGGTCTGTGGGTGCGATCGCGAAGGCCTGGGGTTGCTGTGCTTCGCGTTCGCGGGCTTGAAGCTGCGTCCGCGTAGAGTAAATTAGGGGCCTGCTGGGATTGTTCTATGCGAACGCGGTCCTAGTGACGCGTTCGCGAAGGGTAAAAAGCCTGGGCAGAAAGTTTAAGTTTCAAAAACAAGGGTTTTAGGCCATAACTCAAAAGACCATTAGAGAGCTCCGGAGAAGGAGGATTTGGAGGAGATTTTTAGTGGAGTTCTTGAGATAAGTGTTCTTCAATCACATTTGGGTTAATTTCATGATTTAGTCTTGATTTTTATCATGTAATTTGAGGAATTTAAAGTGGAAATTGGGGGAAATTGAAGGAAAATTTGGGAATTTCTTTTCAGGATTTGAATGGGAAATTGAGGTTGGATTTTTGGTAAATTTGATATGGGTAGACTCGTGAGGGAATGAGGATTCTAGTTTTGTGATTTTTATTGAATTTCGAGACGTGGGCCCGGGGGTCGGGTTTGGCCAATTTCGGGAATTGTGCCTAATTTTGATAGTTTTCGATTAGGTTTCGTCTCCCTAGAATATTTTGATGTTATTAATTTGATTTTGATAGACTCGGAGCATTTGGGAGCCAATTCAAGGGGCAAGAGTATCACGGAGTAGCTTTTCGGGCAGGTTTGAGGTAAGTAATGACTGTAAATCTTGTCTTGAGGGTATGAAACCCCGGACATAGCATTTTCTCACTGTTTGGGAGTGACGCGCACCGTGGATGACGAGTGTGTGGAGTGCACTGATTGGGGATTTGGACTTGGTCCTTCCCGTGACAATTATTAAGTTGCGTAATTGCTTTTAAATCACATGATAAAGCGTATTTTCATACTATTGCTATATTTGGGTTGTAAGCCATGTTTGGGGCTTTGTGCCGACCTGTTTAGACCCCTTGGGGGCTATTTTTCTGATTTTCTCTCACGGTGTTGATTATGTCTTATACTCAGTCATACCATGTTAAACTATTTTCGAAACTCATACTTGTTTACACTGTTTTGTGATATAAATACTATTTTGGGTCGAGTACCCCGTTTTACTGATAGCCCGAGTGGCTTGTGAGAGGTTTCTGACTGAGTGAGGCCGAGAGCCTACGTTGTGAGGAGTATATATGGATCTGGCTGCACGCCGCAGCAATGTATATATATATATATATGGATCGGGCTGCACGCCATAGCGAGATATGTTAGATCGGGTTGCACGCCGCAACATGATATATGGATCGGGTTGCACGACGCAATAATATTGGGTCGGGCTGCACGCCGCAGCAATATAGAGCTTGGGCTATAGGAGTCCCTCCGGAGTCATTACACCCCCAATGAGCGCAGGTACCTACTGAATGCGAGTGCCGAGTGACGAGTGATTGAGAGGCATGAGTAGCTGTGAGGTTGCCAGAGGGGATGATTGTGAGTGATTGAGAGGCATGCTGAGAGATTGATTCTGAGTGATGTTCTGCCCGAGGGCGATTTATTATTGATGTTTTTGCCCGAGTGGCTACTTATTATTATTTATATCCTTCTTCACTAAACTTCTTGAGCACTTTACTGAAATTGTTGGAAATTACCTTTTTAAATGATTTTTACTGAAAATCGGCTTTTAAAGTGTGTTGATTTAATGTTTACACTATTGGAAAGAAAGACTGTGCTTATTGTGAATTAATGATTTGATCCTGTGTGTTTCTTACTGCTCAGACCTGATTTATTTTCATTACTACTGAGTTGACGTACTCAAATCACTCCCTACACCTTGTGTGCAAATCCAAGTGTTAGGGCAGAGCGAGTTGTCCATCTGTTCCAAAGACTTCTCGGAGATTTGCGAGGTAGTTGCACGCGTCCGCAACCCTGCTTCCTCTTGCTTAGTATTATAGAGTTTAATTTCTTCCAAACTTGTATATTTTCTTTAGATAATCATGACTAGTGACTCTGGGATCTTCGGGTTGTATTTAATATTCGGTGTAGCTTTATCTGCTTAAAATGATTAAACGAAACCTATATGGATTACCAGATTAGTAATGATATAAATGAAAGATTCTGTACGATTTGAGTGTTAGCTTGGCTGGCCTAGTTCCACGATAGGTGCCATCACGATTAGTTTAGATTTGGGTCGTGACAAGTTGGTATCAGAGTCTAGGTTACATAGGAATCACCGGTCATGAGCAGGTTTAGTAGAGTCTTGCAGATCGGTACGGAGACGTTTGTACTTAACTTCGAGAGGCTGCAGAACCCTTAGGAAAAATCTCACATTCTTGAATTCTTGTCGTGCGTATCCACTTATTCGGCCGAAAGCGTAACTCTTGAACTTCCTTTCATGTATTCGAATGCGCATGTGAGCGCTCGGTATCAGCTGTGCATCGACGGCTTGTGATTTCCATGGGTGAGATGTGATTTTTAGCAGATTGATAATGGGCTAGTCTGGAGGACTTCAGGCTGGATTTTATCTGTGGCTGGAGTGCTGAGATTTTGTTTGTGTGAGCACGTGCATTTGGGGACTTATTTGTCCGTTTGTGTCCTTATTGATGGGACTTTGTACTAGATGGCTATTTGGTGAGTGTGATTTGATAATTAGATGTGTTCAGGTTTTTTGATTGTGACAAAATGGATTGGCGGGAGACGTAGCAAGGACCATTGAGTATTTGACTTCTGTCTTGAGTTAGAATATGGCCTCGAGTTGTGAGTGTATTGAAGGACCTCTCGTGTAGTTTAGTTGTGGAGTGAAGCGAATTTTTACTGTTGTGTTCTGAATTCCTGGTGATGTCTCTTGAGCTGACCAATGCCCCAGCCGCGTTCATGTATTTGATTAACACTGTATTCCAGCTATATTTATACTCCTTCAATATTGTCTTCATTGATAGCATCTTGGCGTACTCACGTAGCCAGGGGTAGCATACTCAGCATCTGAGAATGGTATTATAAGGATTCAGGGAGGAGGGGCTCTATGCAAAGTTCTTCAAGTGTGAATTTTGGCTCAGTTCAGTGGCATTCTTGGGACCCGTGGTGTCCAGTGAGGATATCCATGTGGTCAGAAGAGTGTGGGGTAGAGCTTCCAGAAGCTCAGGATTTCTTTGACCACAGCTCCAGTGTTAGTTCTGTCATCGGCTTCAGGTTCTTATACCGCGTATCTTGATTCTTCGAGGATAGGCATTGGTTGTGTTTTTAATGCAGAAGGGTGTAGTGATTGCGTGATAGTTATGATCATTGGAAGGGTACAAAGATGATATCAGATGAGGCTAAACAGGCGGGGTTATGTCTCGCGGGGTGTTCTGAGGTTGTGTGGCCCTTAGGTGGTTTTGTAGCAAGTCCTCTTTATCGGTAATTGATATATGTTGCAATTTGAGTTAGGTTGCTTGTGGGAGTTGGCATTGGCCATTACAATGATGAATGCGAGATTTGCATAAGATTTGAGATACTAGACGGTTTGTGTCGTATGAGCTTATGAAGGATTTAGTGAACCTCACTGCAGTATGGTGGCAGTGATAGTGTATGGGCATTGTGAGTTATTGTTTTCCTTGATCCTTGGCTTTGAGCCAAGTGGGGGAGTCGGTTAATGACGAGTTGATTGCACGATTATCTATTGTAGTGGTTTCGGTTCGACGTATATTGGTAAACCAGTTGTGACCTGTAGAGGTAAAGTCTGGGAATGACTCGAGTAACGGATATTCTTCGATACAGGTTGTAATGTACTCTACGGGTATATGGACTTTATTGAATGATTGAGTTGTAATGGTAAAATAAAGTGTAGTGTGTGCAGCGTATGAGTTGCGTGTTGCTTCAAATGTGTGGATCATTTTCCTAGTGTGTGGTTTGCAAACGAGTCAGGTCGTTCTGTCTGCTTGGTCAGTGTAATTGAAATTGCGCAGAGTGAATGACGCTCGAGAATGGTTCTGACGGATTTAAGGTTATATGTAGCAATTGAGGATCTTCAAGATGTGACTTGGTCTAGAACTGAGATTTACATTGAGGGTGTCAAGGCTTGTGGTGTCTTTACATTATCATGGATTCTATCTATCAGTATCAGTAATGTGAAGGTAATGGTTTCAGATTCGTAGGAAGTCTCTTCAGAGTAAGTATTCTGAATGTGTCACCTGTTGGGGATAATTGAGAGAGTATTCAGCGGCTTACGAGCCTTAAACGGTACGGTCCTATGCTTGGGTATCGTGTGGAGATTCTAGGTTGAGAATTGCGGTATTATGGAAAGGAGAAGTATCAATTCGAAGGTAAGTCAGAAGGAACTTGGATTAATAGGACAGCTTGGTAGTAGGTCGGATCGGCATGGTAAGGGGTATGATTAGTCCTTTGGGTGTTTATGAGGCAATGAGTTTTACATGTGTTTCTTAGCAATGCTCTTGGGTTTTGGTGACCTGCGTAGCTTGATTGAGTTAGAAGGATTCAGTCCTGATGGTTTGATGTTGTACAAATGGGATTCAGATAGTTCCTGATGGTTTCTACCACGGTTAGAGATGTGTATTTCCTGCTGGCGTGAGGAGCATGGTACGCATAGTGATTTTGCTTCTAGATGGGATCAAATGTAAAGTTTTTGGCTAGTTGGGTGCGTAGTTGTTTGTGGTTCGGAAGGGATCATGAAATTCTTATACTTATCATAGGATGGAGTGGTGTATGCAGTATGTGGTGTAGAGTTGAGAATTGCATGTGTGAGATTCTTAGACAGCATCGGCAGTTTCAGACGACTAGGTAGATGATATCACTATTGGGAGGCTTGATGAGGGTATACATTTCTGAAACGGCAATGTGTTTGAGTTAAGGGTACTTCATTGTTATTTCGGTGCTCTTTTGTTAGATCGACTACTGATGTTCAAGCTTGATTGGTGGCATAGAAGAATTATAGGAGTATCCATTGTGGAATGATTGAGTATTAGAGGTGTGTTATATATTCGAGCGGTAGAGTTGGGATTAGATATAGTGGTTCGTGCACCTTATGGATTTCGAGACTGGGAGTTCTCATAAACATGTTATTTTGTTGTTGTGGATTGTGAAGATGTGAGCAAAGCTAGTCAGGTGTTAGTATGTGCCATGATTCAGTAATTGTGAGCTTTCGGAGAGTTATCTATCTGTTGTGGGTGACCTGAGTGATTTAGGGTTATTGACAGGCCCAGTATGGGTGTGTGTTCTACACCGGGTCGGAATTGTTGACTCCGAATTTGCTATTGTTGAGGGATGTACCATTTGACTGTCATTGAATTTATTCGTGTTCTGAAGTGATCTATGAGTTACTCTTTGGTGTTGCAAGGAGTTGTGATTGTTGGTTATATGCACATATGGTGCGGTTCTAATTGACTTTATAGATGGATTTGAGTAAGGTAAGTAATTGGGCATTGCGGTATTGAGATGTATTAGTTATGTTCTTTCGGGTTTGTGCGGCATGGTATCGACCGAGTTTTCGTGGTTATGGCAATGCACTTGGAGTACTTGATGTCGAATTGCGCATGGTTATTGATTTTGAGCAGGGTGGCTTGAAGTATTTCATGTGGACCAGTGTTTGGATGGGATCACGCATTGTAGCAGAGTTATGTGGAGGTATGATCCTTGGTGTCAGATTCGTGTGCTTTGATTTTACGATGTGTGCCAAGCTCTCAGCATGGTGTTGTGATGGTAATTGTTAACGGCAGGATAGTCCTCTCGTGTGAATCTTTTCTATGATTTGAGTTCCTGGGATGTTGCTATTGAGTGCACGAGTTGCACTGGTTATGGCTTTGGATTGTATTGATGCGTCATGTCATCAGAGTGGTCGTGTTGGATGAGAAGAGGTCATTGGGCCTAGAATGAATACTACCAGAGTTGACTACAACATGGTTGGAAGGATCATATCGGAAGTTGGCTTAGAAATCTGCTATAGTTCCCGTCGGAGAAATGAGAGCTCCATGACTGGCTGATCGGACGAATGGTTGCTAGTTTCTACGTGTTTCTTTCATCATCGGTAGTATATGAAAGTGTTAGAGCGAGGCATTGCTTGATAAGAGGTTATGTACCGGTATTGGGTTGTTTTGAGCAACTATTGTTATTAGGAGTTATCGCTATGAGTGCTTGAGTCATGTGATATATTATGTGATTACATCTTGGGTTATGGATATGGCTTGATACAGCATGTTCGGACTATTCAGTTTATAGTTGTGGAATTTTGATCTTCTAAATTATTTCAGAAGTGAAAATTTGGTTTTAAGGTTTATAGGTGAGAATGAATTTCGAAATTTCAATTGTGTTGTGATATTGGACCTATATGAGATAGGGTGACGTGGGACCACCCCCGGGTATGTGAATGGTAGGTTACACGGCAATTTTGGTGGTTTTTGGAACAACTCTTGGCACATTCGAGGACGAACGTATGTTTCAGTGGGGGAGAATGTAACGACCCAATTGGTCATTCCGAGAGTTTAGCCCTATTTTTCTCATTTCTGCTTCGTTTTTTGTTGTTTATCTTATTTATGTTGTGTTGGGTCGGTTGGCTCGAGTTCGGAGTGGTTGTGGAGAGAAATGAGACACTTAGTCTCTTAAGATGGTTTAATAGTTAGAGAAGTCAACCAGAAGCTGACTTATAAGTACATGATCTCGGAATGTGGGTTTCATGGTTCGGATAGCTTCGTTAGGTGATTTGGGACTTAGGAGTATGTTCGGAACGTGGTTTTGATGTCCGGTGTAGAATTAGGCTTGAAATGGCGAAAGTGAGTTTTTTGGCGATTTTCAGTCGGCAGTGGAAAATTAGCTATCGGGGTCGGAATGGAATTCCGAAAGTATGAGCAGGCCCGTAGTGTCATTTTGGACGTATGTGCAAATTTTCAGGTCAATCGGATGTGTTTTGGATGGTTTCGGCATCCTTGGTGAAATTTAGAAATTTCAAAGTTCATAGGCTTGAATTTGATGTGATTTTGGTGTTTTTGGTGTTTCGAAGTCTCGACTAAGGTTGAATGAGGTTATGGGATGTCTTGGTATGTTTGGTTGAGGTCCCGGGGGCCTCGGGTGGTTAACGGATCAATTTTTGGTTTTGGAACTTGGCTGGTTTGCTGGTGTTTTTGCAGCAGAATTTTACTATATGCGTTCGCGAAGAAGGGCCCGCGTTCGCATAGAGTGTTTGAGAGAAGGGGGCCAGATGTTCTCTGCGTTCGTGGACTATGGGGTGCGAACGTAGAGAGTGAAGCAGGGTGGTCGTCGCGAACGCGGGGGTATGTGTGTTCGCGTAGGGTGTGAGACGTTTGGGGACCCCAAGCCATTGGCCTATGCGTTCGCGGGTCTGTGGGTGCGATCGCGAAGGCCTGGGGGTTTCTGTGCTTCGCTTTCGCGGACTTGAAGCTGCGTCCGCGTAGAGTAAATTAGGGGCCTGCTGGGATTGTTCTATGCGAACGCGGTCCTAGTGATGCGTTCGCGAAGGGTAAAAAGCCTGGGCAGAAAGTTTAAGTTTCAAAAACAAGGGTTTTAGGCCATAACTCAAAAGACCATTAGAGAGCTCGGGAGAAGGAGGATTTGGAGGAGATTTTTAGTGGAGTTCTTGAGATAAGTGTTCTTCAATCACATTTGGGTTAATTTCATGATTTAGTCTTGATTTTTATCATGTAATTTGAGGAATTTAAAGTGGAAATTGGGGGAAATTGAAGGAAAATTTGGGAATTTCTTTTCAGGATTTGAATGGGAAATTGAGGTTGGATTTTTGGTAAATTTGATATGGGTAGACTCGTGAGGGAATGAGGATTCTAGTTTTGTGATTTTTATCGAATTTCGAGACGTGTGCCCGGGGGTCGGGTTTGGCCAATTTCGGGAATTGTGCCTAATTTTGATAGTTTTCGATTAGGTTTCGTCTCCCTAGAATATTTTGATGTTATTAATTTGATTTTGATAGACTCGGAGCATTTGGGAGCCGATTCAAGGGGCAAGAGTATCACGGAGTAGCTTTTCGGGCCGGTTTGAGGTAAGTAATGACTGTAAATCTTGTCTTGAGGGTATGAAACCCCGGACATAGCATTTTCTCACTGTTTTGGAGTGACGCGCACGATGGATGACGAGTGTGTGGCGTGCACTGATTGGGGATTTGGACTTGGTCCTTCCCGTGACAATTATTAAGTTGCGTAATTGCTTTTAAATCACATGATAAAGCGTATTTTTATACTATTGCTATATTTGGGCTGTAAGCCATGTTTGGGGCCTTGTGCCGACCTGTTTAGACCCCTTGGGGGCTATTTTTCTGATTTTCCCTCACGGTGTTGATTATGTCTTACACTCAGTCATACCATGTTAAACTGTTTTCAAAACTCAGACTTGTTTACACTGTTTTGTGATATAAATACTATTTTGGGTTGAGTACCCCGTTTTACTGATAGCCCGAGTGGCATGTGAGAGGTTTCTGACTGAGTGAGGCCGAGAGCCTACGTTGTGAGGAGTATATATGGATCTGGATGCACGCCGCAGCAATGTATATATATATGTGGATCGGGTTGCACACCACAGCGAGATATGTTGGATCGGGTTGCACGCCGCAGCATGATATATGGATCGGGTTGCACGCCGCAGCAATATAGAGCTTGGGTTATAGGAGCCCTTCCGGAGTCATTACACCCCCAGTGAGAGCAGCTACCTACTGAATGCGAGTGCCGAGTGACGAGTGATTGGGAGGCATGAGTAGCTGTGAGGTTGCCAGAGGGGCTGATTGTGAGTGACTGTGAGGCATGCTGAGAGATTGATTTTGAGTGATGTTCTGCCCGAGGGGCGATTTATTATTGATTTTTTTGCCCGAGTGGCTACTTATTATTATTTATATCCTTTTTCACTAAACTTCTTGAGCACTTTACTGAAATTGTTGGAAATTACCTTTTTAAAGGATTTTTACTGAAAATCGGCTTTTAAAGCGTGTTGATTTAATGTTTACACTGTTGGAAAGAAAGACTGTGCTTATTGTGAATTGATGATTTGATCTTGTGTGTTTCTTACTGCTCAGACCTGATTTATTTTCATTACTACTGAGTTGGTGTACTCACATTACTCCCTGCACCTTGTGTGCATATACAGGTGTTAGGGCAGAGTGAGTTGTCCATCTGTTCCAGAGACTTCTCGGAGATTTGCGAGGTAGTTGCACTCGTCCGCAACCCTGCTTCCTCCTGCTTAGTATTATAGAGTTTAATTTCTTCCAGACTTGTATATTTTCTTTATATGCTCATGACTAGTGACTCCGGGATCTTGGGGTTGTATTTAATATTCGGTGTAGCTTTATCTGCTTAAAATGATTAAACGAAACCTATATGGATTACCAGATTAGTAATGATATAAATAAAAGACTCTTTACGATTTGAGTGTTAGCTTGGTTGGCCTAGTTCCATGATAGGTGTCATCACGACTAGTTTAGATTTAGGGTCGTGATAGATAACATCAAGAGTTGATTGAATTGATTGAGTGAGTGGTTTTCCACATGGGAGTCCTAGGATTGATTCCCCTCGCTAGCAGCCTACTTAGTCAGAGCTCGTCGCGCTGACTTGTCTAGTGCAGTTTTCGAGTGCACACCCAAAGAGTAGAAGTTGCGTGAGTGTCCATGGGAATTTTCCACACAAAAAAAACACTCAGGTGACAAGAATGTATGTAACTTTGAATGTATAGACAATGCATTTAACAATATATCCTAGTAGAAAGATGACATCTTTGAAAAATTTTACTACTACAACATTAGCCTACACTAATGCAACTAGAGAAATGAAAACACTTACCCTCATTTCTCTTATGTGAAAGAAACTTCCTCGTCGTCCCTCCTTCATCAAGATCAATGAGATCCGACAATCTTACCATGTATGCAGTAATGTAGAAGGATTTCCCGACAAAGGGTGTTCAATATGTGTTATATACCTCTAAAACGTAATATTACCTATATACAGTGTAATTTTTCGATGAAGGGTGGTCAACTCAACTACCATGCATGTGGCTTCGCCACTGTTTGCCAAGCCGTCAGAACTGGATCTATCTAAATTAACCAAGTCACACAGACTGCCAAAAGTAACTCAAACCGAAATGCAATAAGAAGAAATGAAGAGATTTATCACGTTGACAAAGTGTTGTTTATAGTTCTTCACTTAGCATGCTGATTGAGGGATAACTAACTGCAATTATTTTCATAAAATGAAGAAACTATTGTGGTCTATAATGCAACTAAATATCTAAGGCAACAAAATAAATTTACTAAAAAGATGCTTATATTAATTTAGTGGGCTCTGTAGACAATAAATTGCGTCAAGAAAATAAAATCAAGACCGAAAAATATTGCGACAATCG
>MDKH01033048.1:0-18826 GCA_005239495.1 Nicotiana undulata
ACTAAGGATAATTATAGGTGAGTATGAACATCAAAAATTCTATCAGGACTATGATGTAATAAGCTCGCAGCTTTACAAGAGTCAGAGGGTCCTCCGTAAGTACTACAATGAAAGACTTGCTGAGGAAATAAGGAAGAAGGCTTCAACCTAAGCATATTAACTTGAAAAAGGAATGGTCATGTAAAAACAATCTTACTACAACATTGTATACACTTCATAAGAAAGTGGTACCTATCGCGGATAATGAACAGGAAGTAAAATCAAAAGTGAAGTTTGAGATCATATGAGTTGCACGAAATTCCAGCATGCGTGGAAACTAAGATAAGCTAAGTCGGCACGTAACAATGAGGTAGAACGCCCAGGAAAAACTAATAGCTTACGTTTAAAGAAAGCTTAGAAGGAACAGAAGGAATTATTCGACAAATGATCCAGAGTTGGTTATGTTATGAACGCACTTACGATTTTGGAGAATTATCCATGTAGCATATATGTAGACAATCATACAACCATAGAAGACTCCGGTATAAGTTAAAAGAAAGAATTGAGTCCAAGTCATAGACAAAGGATGAATTGTTAAATGATTGTATCATGCCCGTGAAAGGCTTAAGTAATAACTAATACATGAGCCATAGATCGGAAGATAGCTTAAGCCTACATAAAGGTTGATCATAGGGAAAAGGAAACTAAAGAGTTACATCAACTAAGTAAATCATGAGTCTGTTTATTGGACCCAGAATATTATAGACATCATGATTGAGAACATTGCAGGATCACTCTTAGTATCAGAGGTACAAGAGATAAGTACAGTAGCCTTATTTTATAACGGTTGTATGATAAAACCAGTTAGAAAAGTACCAGCCTCATAAGAAGTCAGTATGAAGCTCCCATTGGATTGTGTATGCACAAGAGGTGCAAGTATTATGATAGAGCTTCAATTTGTGGATGTGAATTATATTTATGTGGAAGGGAGGTCATAAAAGTGATAGAAGATATGAGGTGATATTTTAAGATAAGTAAGGTAAAGGTGAACAACGTATGAGATAGTCAAGTGCGGAAGTTTATGGATAGTACATACTTCGGGTAAAAGCTAGAAGTGCGGGGATTCAGTATCCAGGAATGATAACGGCGTCGTCAGCGGCAGGTTTTCCAACCTATGGTTTCTATGTATCGATAGGTCTAGTTAAAAGAGTAAATAAGAGTTAGAGACGATGTGATGTCTCGCTTGATGTTCCATAATAACATAAGGAAATCTATGGTACAAGCAAGTTGAAGGAAGGTTGCGAGTAGTATAAACAGATTTGGGCAGGTCGCAAGCTAAAGTATGGTAAAGCCGACAAGGTATTAGGAAGACATGAGTAAGGATAAGGAAAGTCGAATTAGAAGGTGATGAGAATTGATAAGTCCTCGGGATTATTCCCATGAAAACAAGAGAACTGATGTTTTGTTTAAGTGATAGGAAGCTTAACATAGTCTGAATGAACTCAAAAGAGTCTAAGGCTAGTAACATTTAGAAGAGATGGAATGATGTACTGATAGTAGAATAAGGGTGTAATTGTGATAGATAAAGGATGGCGTTTGGGCCTTCGATTGACTAATGATTTGAAACAAAAGGATTTCATGGACGACATGGGATTAGAATACCCTCTCCCCATAACATGGAATCATATTGGAATGCTATGAAATACAATTATGGAAGTATAATATCGCCCTAGGTGGATCAGTCTAATCATTTCATATGTTCCCCAAGGAGACGTGAGCCATTACATAGGAGGCCAAGGTATCAATAGTAGATTGCAGATCAACATCAAGGTGAATCAACAATGGATGGATAAAAGTTACAAAGTATGAGATGAGATTAGGCAATCATTCTTAAGATGAATGGTAATTAAGAAGTATTAAGGAACTTAGATTATATAGGATAAGTAACGAGAGTAACGTGGATTTTAGTGCAGGCCTCAGTAACGATAAATCGAAGTAAGAGTTATGGTATAGTATGACCTACTTAGATGCAATATAGTCACACGGCTGGATAACCGGGGTTGTGAAATAAGATATAGCAATAGTCGTAAGTTCGACAAAGTACCGAGCAAGAACTTCAGTACACCTATAGATGCCCAGAGGGACATGTTGTCAAGTTCTGTATATGTTCCCAAAGTGAGGCCTAGAGACTGGCTAAAAGCTGAAAGGAAGACTCGCATAGGCGCACATACAAGGGAAATGTCATACATGCTACATGATAGAGGGTAGTAAGAGTTACGAGATGGGAAGAATTCTGACCACAGGTCGTGGTGTGAGAAAGAGACCTACATATGGGAATACCCTGGACTTTGGATGTCACGACCCAAAACCTATGGGTTGTGTGTGCGCCGGACACCACTGTCAGGCAAGCCGACCCCTTAATCAGTTGGAACACTTTCCTGTTTAACATTTTAGAATCGAAGCCTCTTCTTGCATTTTCATTATTAAATAAATAAATATCGTAATTTAAATACGACAAGAAACAAACTTAATACAAAAAAAAATAAAAAATACCAAGACATCCCCAGAACCCGGTGACACAAATCCATGAGCAATTTCTAAGAATTTATACAATTATACAATCCTTGTCCGAAAAACAAATTGGACAAAGGCAATAAATATAAAATGTAAGTACACAGAAGGGAGACTCCAGCAGCTGTGGAACGCCTCTAGATGAATGCAGCCCGTATAAGTCCCCAAATCGATCATTGTACTATAAAGGTATCTTTGCAACACAATGCACAAAAAGTGTAGCATGAGTACATATACATATATGTACCTAGTGAGTATCCCGTCTAATCTCGAAAAAGTAGTGACGAGAGGTCGACTTGACAATCACTAAGGTCCAACAGTATGATATAACAAGGATAAAACGAATAAAAGCGGAAGACATGTAAGAGAATGAGTTGCAATTTTGTATAAAGCACAAAATCCAAGTAAATACTGGAACGATAACAATGGCCACTTTCCTTTCCCAAAATATCCAATACAAGTCAATAACCATGAAACAATGCCAAATAATCATGCGCACACAGGAATAAGACAACCGGCCAGAGTCATAAGGAAAAATAGCTATGCACTGCCGAGGATCGACCAGCCCGTCCCAAAAGTGCATGCTTATCATAGTCATGTCTGTGCATTGCCGAGGATCGAACGGCCCAAACCATAAGTGCGTCTTTCAATGTAACCATATCATAACATAGTACAACTTCTTCCATGCACTGTTGAGGATCGAACGGCCCGTACCAAAGTGCATTCTCAATTATATCATCTTTGTGCACTGCCGAGGATCGATCAGCCCGTCCCAAAAGTGCACCTTTCAATCAGTCGTGGCGTACGACCCGCTCCCATGAGAGTGGGGGAAATCACACATCGCTCGCGTAATGTAAATTGTGAAGCGGTCACATACACACACAATAACATATAAAACTTACTTTACATAACCAATTCCTTTCAATTTCACAATTTCCATAAAGTCTCAGAGAAAAGCAATATCACGAAAAATCATGAGTCCATAGCATATATGTCATTTGCAAGAAAGAGTATAAGGCATGATGTGGCCCTAAAATTTCACGACATGACACAACTCCTTTTTATATTACTTTCCGTAAAATATTTTCTTTTCTATTATTTAAATTCCATAAATGTCAGAGGAACAAAAACTACACATATAATCAGGGCTCATAACATATAGTTCATTTCGAGTAGAAATCAGAGCATGATGTAGGGCCTAACTACCCGGACATAGAAATAATAGCCGCTACGCACGGACTCTCGTCACTTGGTGCGTACTTAGCCCCCACAAACAATTACACACAACACATAGAACACCTATGGGGACAATTCCCTCTTAAAAGGTTAGAAAGGAGACTCACCTCGCTCCGAAGTTCCATACCCGGCTTCCAAGCGTCTATGACGACTCCAATGGATGCACGACGTCCCAAAACTACAAAATAACCGCACATCAATGAAAATATACTCTAATATTTGCTAAAAATCAGATTATATAATTTCCCAACTTCGCTCAAGAATTGACCAAAATACCCTCGGGCCCACGTGCCCGGATTCCGAAATTTCTCGAAGATAAATTCTACCCATAACTTTACTAACTCAAATATACAATTTGTTACAATTTTCATGCTCAAATTCATGGCTAAAATCAAATTTTATCAATTTTAGGGTTCCTTGCAATTTTCCCACATTTTTCCCAATTTCTCATATCCAATCTATATAATAAATCTTGTATTTAACTTGGAAATAAGTAGAAACGACTTACCTTTGATAATTGATGAAATCCCCCTTGAAATGCTCTCCAAAATCATCCAAGCCAAATGAAAGAAATGGCAAA
This sequence comes from Nicotiana undulata, assembly GCA_005239495.1. Taxonomy (NCBI): domain Eukaryota; kingdom Viridiplantae; phylum Streptophyta; class Magnoliopsida; order Solanales; family Solanaceae; genus Nicotiana; species Nicotiana undulata. The sequence goes on from MDKH01033048.1 coordinate 4,367, forward strand.
AATTCGTGTTTAAAGAATCTGCCCATGCTTCATCGAGTTGTACCTTGCACGTGTGCTGTACAGGTTGTACACCCTATTAAAATTCTCTTGTTGAACACCTTCTGTTAAAACACCCATAACTTCTTGTATCAATATCCAAATAATAAACGGTTTGAAGATTTAGAAACTAGACTAGAAGAGCTTTACTTTGATAGGTTGTACACCATATAACTCTCTATATATTCCGAGATATGAGCTTCTAAAGTCGGTTCCACGCATCAGAAAATTCTGGCGAAACTGCTCCACCAGCCATCTTCAATCGGTCATAAGGTTTTGCACAAACTCCAAATTACCAATGATTAATTGTTCTGAAAACTAGACTTCAAGATCTACAACTTTCATGTTTTGCACATTTTCAGATTCCTTATAGATTCTTATAAATACTCTTCCAAAGTTTGCTCTTCGACGCACAATTTGCTGTCCAAAACAAATGCAACAGAAATTTTCTGCAGTTTTTCCTTCTTTTGTTTTTGTCCGAAATTCATTCCGTTAACCTTCCAAAATCCACTCGAGGCCCTCGGGACCTTAACCAATTATACCAACATGTCCCAAAACATGATACGAACCTCTTCGAGGCCTCAAATCACATCAAACAATGCCGAAATCTCGAATCGCACTAAAATTCTAACTTTATGAACTTTGAAATTTCAAACTTCTACATCCGATGCCGAAACCTATCAAATCACGTCTGATTGACCCCAAATTTTTCACACAAGCCATATTCGACATTACGGACTGCTCCAACTTTCGGAATTGGAATCCGACCCCGATATCAAAAAGTCAAACTCTCGGTCAAACTTCTCAAAAACATTCAAATTTCTATCTCTAGCCAAATGACTTTAAAATGACCTCCGGACATCCGAGTTCACTTCCGATCGCGCTCCCAACTCCAGAATTACCATACGGAGCTACTCCCAGACTCGGAATCCCAAACGGATATCAATATCATTGAAATGCACTTCAAGCCAAACTTAGGAAATTTCTTCAAAAATGCTGACTTCCACAATATACACCGAAACGCTCTCGGGTTGTCCAAATCCCGATCTGGACATACGCCCAGGTCCGAAATCACCATACAAACCTGCTGGAACCTTCGGATCCTGATTCCGAGGTCTTTTACTCAAAATTCCAGTCTTACTCAATTTCTTCAACATAAGGCTTCTAAAATGTGAATTTTCCTTTCAATTTAACTCCGAACCTCCTGAATTTCAAATCTGACCATACACACAAGTCACAATACCCGAAATGAAGTTGTTCATGAATCCCAACAGCTGAACGACGCACTGGATCTCAAAACGGCTGGTCAGGTCGTTACATTCTCCCCCACTTAAATAGACGTTCGCCCTCGAACGTGCCAAGAACTGCCCCAGAATTATCTGAAATCACTGTTTAACACCTCGTGCACCTGCCCGTGCTACCACAACCCAGTTAAGCATATTAGCTTGATAAAATCTGAAGGTATTCCCTTTTATCCATATAATAAACTCAGACCCCAGTTCTAACACTTGAAATTCTCTGCCATGCCTGTTTCTAATATGTGAACACCGCATCAACTACCACACAAGGAAACAAAACACAACTGTGTATCCTTGCTGAATCAGCACCATACACTGCATAATCCATCATCTGACCACAATGACGCTCCCTGAACCTTAATAGCCAGAATTCTACGAATTTGATGCTCTCAAAGCACCTTATAAGATACACATATACAACGTGCTATAATGCCGACGATACCACCACAACATAGGAAATGTGTAGAAATTCCTAACCAACTGCAGAGTTAACATTGAAATCCTTTCTCCTGACTAAGATCATCATCTCATTAAAACCAATGATGGTGATTGTCCTGTAATATACTTGCATAGTATTATCACACCGATCCCAGATTTATAAATTTCGTCTCACCCAATATGAACTACTCAGACAACCAGTCATCCCAAACACGACCATTAGCCTCACACGATGCCACAATGCGCCAATAGGCCACAATTCGAACGCGACACATAAGGAAATGACTCAGGAAGGGACTACTCAACTCACGCAACTAATATGAACTTTCCTCAGAAAATTATGAAGTAAAACACAAGAAAATAATTACAGGAGCCTTACTCAACATCACACTGTTGCGGCGTGAAACCCGATCAAAATAACATACCCGTGGCGGCGTGCCACTCGATCCCATCATAAGATTTACATAAGGAAATATACACGGAGCTGAATTGCTCGCTATTACAAATCACTAAATATCGTTCACAAGCACGCTAAGTGCATAATACCATTCTGGGGAGACTGATAGAGCTATATGCTACAAAGCTCTAGCACGACTGAGGTGCGATATATAATCTGAATCTCAGGAGCCATCCTTCTTACATAACCTCGTCACTATGCGGAACCTCAATACATAAGAAATTATCAAGTCGTGTCACAACTCACACGGCACAATCACAATATCACATGAATTTGATGAAGACGGGACAACACTTGATATCCCAATACCCCTCCTTGAGGAGTGCCATACTGAAATGAACACCTCTGACTCGCAGGAAGCCCAAAATCTTGTTTAAATACTTTCACTCACTTCAAGTTGATTCTGCTCGCATTGAAGTAGGCTGATAGCCTTACCTGGGTCCAAATAACCCGCTTCCTTTTTCTTATACACACGTGGACAACCATCATAGCCGAGATAACACCCCACAATCCACAACCAACTGAGCCGAACGCCTTCCAGGCATAAATTCTCAATTAAGCAATATTACACTCCTTTATACTTGGTCTAATTCTTCAACCAATCAGGTGACTACATGCCACACTTATGCAATATTCCCGTGGTCATGCTCCCACGGCCTTCCACACAAGGTAACAAGTATGCACATCCATACCACCGACCACCCTAAGGCTGTAAAACAATTCAAGGACCCGTAACCAGGATACAAAGCCTCTTTCACCAAACACCGAACTCAGATGACACTGAAGACAATATCAGTTTGTTCTAATAATTTAAATCATTTGTTCTTGCTCCTCCGAGCATCATGACATCCTTGTTAACACTGAACCGCAAATCTCGATTTTTACGTCCAGTTACATACTGCTAACTGCACCTAACATGCCAATATGAAATAGTGCGAGAATTCCATCATAACTCCTGAACCAATATTAGGGTGAAAACTTCATCATATAGAGCCTTTACTTATCTCAATTCCTGAGAACCATAACAACACACAAGTGAGCTCTCACAATCACAATACATGCAAATCCTTAAGTAGTGGTCTGAACCACCATAACCCTTCTGGGACCCGCCTACACCTGACAGGCCATAGCACTTGAATGCTTCCAACTGAAATCTATTACGACGGCCGACAGGCCCCACACATATCTGCACAGACCGTACACGTACTCAATCATGCCGAAGGAACTGATCACTGCCGTACTTGTGCCATTTCAACCATGGCTAACCAATCTATCTTCTTTTAATCATCTTTAGTTGCCTCAAAGGTAATAGTAACTTCCTTCAACTCATAGCAGCTCAACCCTCACTCATCCCGAGTGACCTTGATTCACGAGACCATGCTGCCTAAATTCCGCAACCCGTCTCACAACCTCCTGATAATCTTTCTACAACCCGGAGTCTATTTCTCTCACTCCTCCGATACTATCCATCGTGCTGTAATAACATAGAACACTCCAACCATCTTCCTTCCTCTTAGAGATTATACTGCAGAAGTTCGATTCTTAATTATATTGCTGCCTGAAGCCCTTAAACACCGCATTCTCTAACTTTTGAATTAATTAGGACCACTACTGAGAGTCAACCACTCTGACTGGCCCTAAATACAATCAACTCCAAGGCTCTCCTAGCACATGAACATCCTTTCAATGAAGCACGTGGCTGAGTCGCTACCCTTACAACTTGCATATGCCTTAAGCATAAATATTGAACCTTTCGAAGCCCAACCCTGGTCCAATAGGACCTACTTATGCACATATTAATCAAATGCCATGCTCAATTACCGCTATACTCCTTTCCCTTAGCTGTAACAACTTGCCAATATGCCGACAATCCGCAACTCCATGAGGACACAACCCCACAACCCAATTGCAGGTGGTGGGACTCCCCCACTTTTGTTAACCTCATTCCTTTAAGCACTACCTGACTTCCTTTCCTTACGCCTGGCCATTTTGAAATGGAACCACCACCTATCACTTTTCACATATCTTCCTTCATCGCGTGCTTCTCAAATGCGTCCTTAATTCAAAATCCTTCTTTGTAGCTCTTTGAGCCAGCAGATCACCACAACTTCGAACTCTCCGAAGATCATCTTTCTCGAGATGCCTTCATTAGAGGTAACTATTCAATTCTGAACCATTACACACCACGATCTCTGACAACCGCTTCTTCAACACCATTTCACAGCACTCGAACCCCATGCGACCTAAGAGTTATAACACCGGTGAACTTAACACATTCTATTCGATCAAAAACACCGATACCACATCACAGATGAAAACTCCACCTCGCTTGATAGCACCATGTCTCATTACTTTATCAACCCCCACCTGACCATTCATAGCCCCAATGCTTTTCCTTTGCCGGATCTAAAACACTGAAATCTCGAAACCACGCCCTGAGAAGACCTCCCTTCAAGCCATTCATCACCCCAACATATGGGCAAACACTTTACCATCGTATCGACACCGCGCGATATCCAATCGTAAGCATCATAACAACCGGATCATAGCCTCAAAGTCCTCGGAAACACAATTACTGAGCTGAAACAACATATTATTCTTCTGCAGGGCAGCAACAACAGCCCCAACCAACTGCACATGGAAAACATCTCGCACCATATCTGTAGCACCATTTCAATTCCTCAAATCCTCTAATCATAGCAAGAGCTTCGCGACGTATAAGATTGAGTAGGAAGAAACATAGGCATAAGACTTAATAGAATCAAATCGCACGATGAGGAATCAAGAAGGGAAGTACTCCTACAGCCCTATAGCCTCTCGAAGATAAGTACAGACGTCTCCGTACCGATCTGCAAGACTCTACTAGACTTGCTCATGACTCGTGAAAACCTAAGGGAACCTAGTGCTCTGATACCACGTTGTCACGATCCAAAACCTATGGGTTGTGATGGCGCCGGACACCACTGTCAGGCAAGCCGACCCCTTAATCAGTTGGAACACTTTCCTGTTTAACATTTTAGAATCGAAGGCTCTTCTTGCATTTTCATTATTAAATAAATAAATTTCGTAATTTAAATACAACAAGAAACCAACTTAATACATAAAAAAAAGAAATACCAAGACATCCCCAGAACCCGGTGACACAAGTCCATGAGCAATTTCTAAGAATTTATACAATTATACAACGCTTGTCCGAAAAACAAATTGGACAAAGGAAATAAATATAAAATGTAAGTACACAGAAGGGAGACTCCGACAACTGTGGAACGCCTCTGGATGAATGCATCCTGTATAAGTCCCCAAATCGATCACTGTACTATAAAGGTACCTTTGCAACACAATGCACAAAAAGTGTAGCATGAGTACATATACATATATGTACCCAGTGAGTATCCCGTCTAATCTCAAAAAAGTAGTGACGAGAGGTCGACTTGACACTCACTAAGGTCCAACAGTATGATATAACAACGATAAAATGAATAAAAGCGGAAGACATGTAAGACAGTGAGTAGCAATTTTGTATAAAGCACAGAAATCCAAGTAAATACTGGAACGATAACAATGGCCACTTTCCTTTCCCCAAATATCCAATACAAGTCAATAACCATGAAACAATGCCAAATAATCATGCGCACACAGGAATAAGACAACCGGCCGGAGTCATAAGGAAAAATAGCTATGCACTGTCGAGGATCGACCGGCCCGTCCAAAAAGTGCATGCTTACCATAGTCATGTCTGCGCACTGCCGAGGATCGAACGGCCCGAACCATAAGTGCGTCTTTCAATGTAACCATATCATAACATAGTACAACTTCGTCCATGCATTGTCGAGGATAGAACGACCCATACCAAAAGTGCATTCTCAATTATATCATCTATGTGCACTGCCGAGGATCGATCGACCCGTACCAAAAGTGCACCTTTCAATCCGTCGTGGCGTACGGCCCGCTCCCATGAGAGTGGGGGAAATCACACATCGCTCGCGGAATGTAAATTGCGAAGCGGTCACATGCACACACAATAACATATAAAACTTAATTTACATAACCAATTCCTTTCAATTTCACAATTTCCATAAAGTCTCAGAGAAAAGCAATATCACGCAAAATCATGAGTTCATAGCATATATGTCATTTGCAAGAAAGAGTATAAGGCATGCTGTGGCCCTATTCACGATATGACACAATTCCTTTTTATATTACTTTCCGTAAAATAATTTCTTTTCTATTATTTAAATTCCATAAATGTCAGAGGAACAAAAACTATACATATAATCAGGGCTCATAACATATAGTTCATTACGAGTAGAAAACAGAGCATGATGTGGGGCCTAACTACCCGGACATAGCAATAATAGCCGCTACGCACGGACTCTCGTCACTTGGTGCGTGCGTAGCCCCCACAAACAATTACACACAACACATAAAACACATATGGGGATAATTCCCTGTTACAAGGTTAGAAAGGAGACTCACCTCGCTCCAAAGATCCATACCCAACTTCCAAGCCTCTATGATGACTCCAATGGATGCACGACGTCCCAAAACTACCAAATAATGGCAATTCCATGAAAATATACTCTAATATTTGCTAAAAATTCAGATTATATAATTTCCCAACTCCGTTCAAGGAATTAACCAAAATACCCTCGGGCCCACGTGCCCGAATTCCAAAATTTCTCGAAGATAATTTCTACCCATAACTTTACTAATATACATTTTGTTACAATCATGCTCAAATTCATGGCTAAAATCAAATTTTATCAATTCTAGGTTTCCTTGCAATTTCCCCACATTTTCCCCAATTTCTCATATCCAATCTATGTAATAAATCTTGTATTTAACTTGGAAATAAGTAGAAACATCTTACCTTTAATTCTTGATGAAATCCCCCTTGAAATTCTCTCCAATCATTTCTGATCGCGCTCCCAACTCCAGAATTACCATACGGATCTATTCCCAGACTCGGAATCCCAAACGGACATCAATATCATTGAAATGCGCTTCAAGCCAAACTTAGGAAATTTCTTCAAAAATGCTGACTTCCACAATATACACCGAAACACTCTCGGGTTATCCAAATCCCGATCTGGATATACGGCCAAGTCCGAAATCACCATACGAACCTGCTGGAGCCTTCGGATCCTGATTTCGAGGTCGTTTACTCAAAATTCCAGTCTTACTCAATTTCTTCAACTTAAGGCTTCTGAAATGAGAATTTACCTTTCAATTTAACTCTAAACCTCCTGAATTTCAACTCTGACCATACACACAGGTCAAAATTCCCGAAATGAAGCTGTTCATGACTCCCAACTGCTGCACGACGCGCTGGATCTCAAAACGACTGTTCGGATCGTTACATTGGATTTATTCACAGAACAATTACATAGATGGCAAGGAGAGTATTAAAGTATTCACAAGAGCCATAGGTTATGAAGATGATAAGTGCATCATTCAACATTCGAGGACGAATTTTCCAAAGGGGGGATGATGTTACACCCCATGTTTTCATACGTGAAAGTACGCCATAAGTAAATTGATGAAATATTAGAAATGAAATGTTACATCCCGCATTTTCGTACGTTAACATTTCGTCGTAAGATTAATCGTTGTAAGCTCGGGAATGAGATTATTTTGAGATTATAAGTATTACGCTATTTCAAACAAGTGATAAGTAAATTTGTGAAGTTTAGAGGGTAAGCAAATCGAAGGAAGTGGATTTCGTCGAAGTTAGACATTTTGAGATATACTACGGTCCAAGCTACAATACCACGTACTTATGGACTAGTGCCATACAGGGTACGACATGACCATGATAGAAAGATGTATAAAGTATGTTAAAAGTGAGTAGTATTATAAGTAATTTGAGATAATTCTTAATTAAATGAATAATTATTGATTTTAGTGGGATATTAACAATTAATTAAGAATAGATGTGTCGTGTATTTTTTATCAATGTTCTTGGTGATTGCTATTTTCCGACGAATGAACTTCTCAATTCCTTTCTTCAACTATGGTCGCGGATGCTCTTCCGCCACTTGTAAATATAATTCCTTGGAATTATTCCTTATTATATCTATCTTCTTAGCTTGAAATCAAAGTTCTCCACAACATATCACGTTCTTGTATTTTTATTACGGCCAAGTAAAAAGGGGCAGACTCTGCCTACAGACTGTTTTCTGAGTTTCTATTTCTTTTGGGGATGAGTTACAATATTTCTCTGAAGGAGTAAAAAGAACAAAAGAGGCCTTTTCTTTTCGTCTTCTAAAGACTCTGCTTCACTTTTCTTCCACTTGCGAATATCACCAAACATGCCGACAACGACGAACTTCTCATCAAATTGAAGCATCAACATTAGAATTTTCATCTCCATACTCTATTGTGTGTGTCCACTTTCTTACTATGAAAAGGCACAAGAATCGGGTAACCAGTTTCTTGTTTCTATACCTTTCCGGTGAAATTGAATTTTTGGTAAAATTGACAAATCGCCAAAAATTTCCTACACACGGGTTCGGGAGGCAGCAACATTCAGTGGATTTGCAAGCGCGTCCGAACATCCCCCGACTGTGATCCAAGTTCCATCTTTCTTGAATTGTATTTGCGCACATCTATTTACCATTGCCTTGCTGACAATATTTGTTTGTGTACACATCTATTAGTTTTGGTCACCTTGCCAATAACCTGTAGTTTGATTGATTACTTTTACTATCTTTTCTAATAGTGTTTTAAGATTAAGGTTTCATCTATCCCTTTTAATTCTGTGTTTGCATAGGGTTAGTTTATTAGACGTGGTAGATTCATTGTTCTAGTTCATGCTCGCGTTACTGTTCTCGTAGCAGCGCCTTTGAGTTGTTCTTAGCTCTCGAGTTAGTTGCTTGTAGTCCTTCGTTACTGCTACTTGTTCTTAGTGGTAGTGTTTACCTAATACCTTTTGCTTATAGTGGCGGTAGTGAACGATGTGAGAGTAAGGTCATATCCCGGGTGGGGCTGGGGGTGGGGTCCAGGGGTGGGAAAGGGGTGAGAAAGCCTCTAGGCTGAGCGTTGGGTCTTGGAATATCGGGACATTGATGGGGAAGTATATAGAGTTAGGTAAGGTTCTTCAGAAGAGAAAGATCAAGATAGCGTGTGTTCAAGAGGCTAGATGGAAGGGTACTAGGGCACAAGATGTAGACGGGTTTAAACTATGGTACTCAGGAAGCGCTAGGGGTAAGAATGGGGTAGGTTTTTTAGTTGACAGGGACCTCAAGGAGCTCGTGGTCGAGGTTAGGAGGGTAAATGATAGGTTGATAAGTATTAAGCCGGTAGTTGGCGGGTTTACTATAAACGTGATTAGTGCATATGCTCCTCAGGTAGGTTTGGCTCAGGAGGTCAAAAAGCAATTCTAGAAGGATTTGGACGAGATGGTGCGTAGTATCCCGCACATAGAGAAGTTGTTCATTGGCAGAGATTTAAATGGCCATATTGGGGATAGTGCTAGGGGTTATGATGATGTGCATGGCGGGTTCGGTTTTGGGGATAGGAATGAGGGAGGTAATTCACTGTTGGATTTTGCTAGAGCTTTTGATTTGGTTATAGCTAACTCGAGTTTTCCAAAGAGGGAAGAGCACCTAGTCACTTTCCAAAATTCAATGGGCAAGACTCAGATTGATTATCTTCTCTGTAAGAAATGTGATAAAGGTCTGTGCACTAATTGATAGGTCATCCCAAATGAGCACCTCACAACCCTACATAAGGCTCCTAGTTATTGACCTAGAAATAGAGAGGAGTAGGAAGAAGAGGGCATGGTGCAGGCAACCTAAGATCAAGTGGGGTAACTTGACCGAGGACAAAGCTCACAAGTTAGGGGAGAAGTTATTAGTTATGAGGGCCTGGATGAGTAGGGGGGGCGCGGCTGGTATGTGGTTTATGACTGTGAATTGCATTAGGGTAGCTGCTAAAGAGGTCTTAGGGGTCACGAAGGGCTCTCCTGGGGGTCATAAAGGGGACTGGTGGTGGAATTGAGAGGTTCAAGATATAGTGGAAGCTAAGAAAAATGCTTATTTGAAACTAGTGGAGAGTATAAACGAGGAGGAAAAGGACTTATCGGGAGTGTTACAGAAAGGCAAAGAAAGAGGCGAAGTTAGAAGTTACGATGGCTAAGAATGCGGCGTTTGCTCATTTGTACAAGGAGCTCGGGGGCAAAGGCGGGGACAAGAAGTTGTACCAGTTGGACAAGGTGAGAGGAAAGCCCACGACTTAGACCAAGTCAAGTGCATCAAGAACGAGGATGGAAAAGTATTGATGGACGGGGCACTTATTAGGAAAAGATGGCAAACATACTCCATAAACTATTGAAAAATGAGGGGGATAGACACATTGTGTTAGGTGAGTTGGAGAACTCCGATAGTCAGCGGGAGTTTTGGTACTATAGGCAGATTACGGTGTAGGAGGTGGAAGCAGTGATGTGTAATATGTGCAAGGACAGAGCGACGGGGCCAGACGAAATCCCGGTGGAATTCTGAAAGAGCGGGGGGTGAGCAGGTTTGGAGTGGATCACTGGGCTATTTAATGTTATTTTTAAGATGAAGAAGATGCCTGAAGAATGGAGGTGGAGTACGATGGTTTCGCTTTACAAGAACAAGGGTGATATCCAAAATTTCAACAATTACAGGGTATCAAGATGTTGAGTCACACTATGAGGGCTGGGAGAGGGTGGTGGAGGCCAGGGTGAGGAGGTGCGTGTCTATTTTTGAGAATCAGTTTGGATTCATGCCGGGGCGTCGACTATTTTTGAGATTAGTGGAGCAGTACAGGGAGAGGAAGAAGGACTTGTATATGGTGTTTATTGACCTTGAGAAACCGTACGATAAAGTCTCAAGGGAGGTCCCGTGGAGGTGTTTGGAGCTTAGCGGCGTTCCGATAGCGTACATTAGGGTGATTAAGGATATGTATGATGATGCTAAGACTCGGGTGAGGACTGTGGGTGGTGACTCGGAGCATTTCCCTATGGTGATGGGGTTGCACCAGGGATCGGCTCTTAGGCCATTTTTATTTTCCTTGACGATGGATGTACTGTCGCCACACATACAAGGGGAGGTGCCTTGGTGCATGTTATTTGCCGATGAGATAGTGTTGATTGACGAGACGTGTAGCAGAGTTAACGCGAGGTTGGAGGTTTGGAGACAGACATTGGACTTTAAAGGTTTCAAACTGAGTAGAACCAAGACAAAATACTTGGAGTGCAAATCAGTGATGCGACCCATGAAGTAGCTGTAGAGGTAAAGCTTGATGCTCAAGTTATCCCAAGAGAGCGAGTTTTAAGTATCTCAGGTCTATTATCCAGGATAACGGGAAGATTGACGATGATTTCGCACATCGCATCGAAGCGGGATGGATGATGTGGAGGCTCGCTTCTGGTGTTTTATGTGATAAGGATGTGCCGCCAAAACTTAAGGGTAAGTTTTATAGAGTGGTGGTTCTGCTGGCTATGCTGTATGGGGTTGAGTGTTGGACAGTCAAGAAATCCCACGTGTAGAAGATGAAAGTAGCAGAGATGAGGATGTTGAGATGGATGTGTGGTTGTACTAGAAGAGATACGATTAAGAATGAATCTATCAAGAATAGAGTGGGAGTAGCCTCTGTGGAGGACACGATGTGCGAGTTGAGGCTGAGATGGACATGTTAAGAGAAGAAGCATAGATTCTCCTGTCACGAGGTGTGAAAGGTTGGACATGGAGAGTTTGAGAAGAAGTCAAGGTAGGCCTAAGAAGTACTGCAGAGAGGTCATTAGACAGGACATGGCGCTGCTTCAGCTCACTGAGGACATAACCCTTGATAGGAGGGTGTGGAGGTCGAGGATTAAGGTAGAAGGTTAGTGGGTAGTTTTTAGTTGTTCACTGATAGTCTTAGTAGCACGCATGTCCCTTCATATTCTTAGATTTTTATTATGTTAAGTGGTTTTTTTTCGCCTTAGGTATTGTATTCCTTGTTGCTATTATTTGGTACTACTTATCCTTTATCTTTCCGTTTTTCTTTTTGCTTCCTTCTTTCTTCCTTCCTGGATTTCCTCTTCTTCTTCTTGCCCTTCCTAAGCCGAGGGTCTATTGGAAACAACCTCTCTACCTGCATTAGGTAGGGGTAAGATCTACGTACAGACTACCCTCCCCAGACCCCACCTGTTGGGATCATTGGATCTATTGGAAACAGCCTCTCTACCTGCATTAGGTAGTTGTTGTTGTATTAACAATTAATTAAGACGTAAGTGGTTAAATATTGGGAATGGAAAAGCATCACGTGGCAGCCTTGCATTAAGAAGTGGTGACTCTTAAAGTCACATAAAATGTTGCATTTTAAGAGATATTTGGGTGGCTAAATTAGGCCTTACCAAGTGGGGCCCACACCACTATAAAAAAGAACCTTTCTAAATTCATTAATCATTTTAGGAAAGATTCATACAGATCCGCTATGGCAACTTAAATAAAATTTCACACGATGTATACTGTGTAATAGCATCGAGATTTGCAATTCTAAGAGAGCACGGTACAATCTTTCTCAAGAACATCAAATGGATATTTCCCTACTTTGATCTGCCGTTACATGTTGTTGCAATTGACGTGTGTTGGAAGGATTGTCAAGAGAATCGGTTCGAGTATGTTAAGGCTATGCCTTCTTTCCTTTTGGAATGATCTATACAACACAAATAAAACGAGCAAATGCACAACTTTCATAAATGGCTTTATTCATAGAAGTATTAGAGGTGCCTATGTTCTTGAATTCCCATGTGTATTATTATTACATCTTCTGTTCACGGGTACCTGAAAAATATCTAAGTTGAAAAAAGTTTACTTCATGATATTACTCAAAGGCATAATGGTCTTATGACATTCTGAGAGATTTTATTGACATAATTTTCATGCATTGCATTCGCTTATACATGTACATTGACCCATGACCAAATGGCATTATATACGTGTATATATGTATATTATATGTATATGGGATATGAGAAAAGGTTATGGCATTATATACGCACCACCACCTGATCAGCTGGTATACGTTGATAAGTATTCCCAACATATGCACGACGTGACATTCATACAGGCTAGGTAATTTACTCCATGTTACTTTTATGTCTTTTATACACTTATTTATGTGCCTTACATACTTGGTACATTATTCGTACTGACTTCCTTTTGTTGGGGACGCTGCATTTATGCCTGCAGGTATAGACAATCGGTTTGACGAGACTTCATAGTAGACGAGGTTAGCATTCATCGAAGGATCGGTAAGACTCCACCTCATTCGGAGTGCATCCGAGTCTATGAGTCATCGTGTTAGAATTTTGCTACATACTTATAGGTAGGTCGGTACCCTGTCCCATTGGACGTCAAATACTCTTAGGGGCTTTGTAGACAGAGGTTCATCTTGTACAGTATTTCAAAGGACTTGATGGCCCATATGTATTCATTGTTTAAGAAATATGGTTCATCAATACAAAGTTTCCCACTTATAGTTATACATTACGAGTTGTGGCCATGTTTGACCAGTTCCCAGTGATAGTATGATAAGAAAAATATGTTACGTTTGCACTCGGTTGAGTAAGGCACTGGGTGCTCGTCGAGGCCCATTGGTTTGGTTCGCGACCAAGAGGGGAAAATAGAGACTTAGCTTATGTTACATCAAATCTCAACCCTAAATACTCTAGAGGCGATTCTTTAAGAGTTTCTTCTATCCAAAATTATTAGTAAGAAACTTTAATCCATTTCCTTTCAATTACTCACTACTTTTCATGTAGTTTTGACATCAACTCTTGGATTTCCATGGTAGAAATTAGGGAATTGGGTAGAAATTGAGAATTTTTATAAAATTTAGATTTAAACCTCATGTTAAGGTTGGATTTCAAAATAATCACATAACTGGGCTCGGGGGTGAATGGGTAATCGAATTTTGGTCCTAATCTCAGATTTTGACCAAGCAAGCCCAGGGTTGACTTTTTCAAATTCATCAAAAATAGAACCTTTTTTCTTCGTGAGTAGTTTCTAAAGATTATTTTGAAAATTCTTATTGATAATTGGTTAGATTTGGTTGGTTTGGAGGCTGGTTCAAAAGGCAAGGCCGTGGTTGGTTTATTGACATGGTTGCGGAGTGAGGTAAATGGTGTGGTTAACTTTGACTAGAGGGAAGTAGGCATGTTTGCTACGTGATTTGTGTGTGGAGACAACATATATGTAAGGAGATGAGTATATATGTGTT